>JACEGR010004985.1:0-79372 GCA_014170235.1 Listronotus bonariensis | reverse complement strand
AATAGTTCTGAGATGTGTGACTGAGAAGACGTGAAGGCTTAAATATTTTTATTTAAATTGTGCTTTGATCAGTTTTTACCAAATTATATATTTAAAAAAATTTAGATATTAGTTTGCACATACCCAATGATCTATACTACATCCCTCTTTCCTAATTTTGATATTAATTATTTAAATTCCTTTACTGTTAAATAATTAAGTTTAAGTCAAATAAAACACCTTATTTTTGATAGTAACTAATACTCGTTGCCCATTCATATATGCAGTATGTCCACAGATCGACTTTACAATAGGACAAATTGACCAAAAATTTAACAAGAATTACGTTGAAAAATGTGTTTTGTTTTGTACAGGGGCTCCAAAACTACCAAAATGTGAAAATGGACCAAGACAAAACTGCCCCTATTTTTAATAATTTAGCAAAATCTCAAAGAAAAAAGGTTTTTATAATTGAATAAGGATCAAATATCTGAAATTTCACATAAAATTAACAATTTTTTGTGATATAATTTGTGTATGTTTCACACCTTTCTACGTACTTTACATATTTAGAATTTTTTTATTTAAAATTATTTGACAAACTTTGACATTAATTATTCCGATTATTAAAACTAGGTAAATTACGTAAAAAACTTTTTAAACATAAATTTAAAAATATGATCCGAAAAAAATGCTTAATTTTATGTAAAATTTAAGATTTTGGATTTTCATTCAATTTTTAAGACCTTTTTTTTCTTTAACATTTTGCTGAATTATTAAAAAAAGGCAGTTTTCTCTTGGTCCAATTTCACATTTTGGTTTTTGGAGACCCTGTACAAAACAAAACAGATTTTTTAACGTGAATCTTGTTTTTCAAGAAGCAAAAGCAGTCCATTTGTCCTATTGTATAGTCCATCCATGGACATATATGTTTTTTGTAATTGTTTACCTGTTATTACTTAAGTTTATTTTTAAATTTAAATTATGACTAAATTGGAAAGGGTGTTACCTCGGGTGTGGCTGTGCGCCCGTGAAATTATAGAAAGAAGAAATGAAACTATTGTATTCATGAAAAAAATTTACGAAATAGAAGTTTCATTTCTATGACTAAAGTCATTTTTCGTGTTAACCGTATTCATCGGAGTGGTTCAAACCGCATTCAAAATGACAATATAAATAGGAGAGTTAGATAGAAATAGGTATTCAAATGTTTTTAAAATGTTTTAAACCGTATTAACACGAAAAACGCCTTAAATTGTTCTGTGTTTCTGTTGTTATTTTTCTTTACTTTGACACCCTATATCTTTCTTATTATCAACTTTTAAATATAGGTTTGTTTGGTTTAAATCTTAATATTTTGTCATAATAAATTTGTGGTTTTTCTGTGTAGCATTAATTAAAGGACACCCTGTAGTACTAGCTGTTGTAATTTTATTTATACCAATTTTTTTCAGATGCTGATATTGATTTAAAAGCGTGTATAGCCTGTTTAACGTACATAATATCCTCTGCAACTCGTTTCAGCTGTGATAGTAGTGCTCTCCAGTCAGAACTTCAACAATTAGGGCTTCCAAGGGAACATAGTACTTCTATAAAAAGAGTTTTTGATGAACATAATGTTAATTTGGCTGATACATTTAAGGCACAATCCTTAAAAGGTAAGAATACAAAAACTACAAGATATTTAATATTTAATTTTAATTGGTAATGTTAAATTTTGCTTTACCATTAAAAAATAAATTTAAAAGATTGTCGCTTTTTACAAATTTTACTTAAACTATTTGGACTACTGTGCTTGTAACATTTATATCAAAAAGGTAATCAAGAAGCAATAAAATAAATTGAAGCATATACAGGGTGTCCGGAAAGTTGAGGTCGAAAATGATAGGGGTTATAGAGTGAGCCAAAACAATATTAGTACATATAAAAAATAGTTCTAGTGCGCTTTATTAGGAAGATATTAAAAGTTAGAATATAAAAAGCCTATATGATTTGTTACTTTGGAACTGTTGCTACAGTACCAATGATATTTGGGCAATTAAATAACCTTATACTAATGTTTTTTTCATAGGTAAACGGCTTTCAGTAAGAGGGGATTATACAGGGTGAGACATTTTTTTAATGCACTTTCATAATGTAGCTATCAAATAAAAGTACATAAGTGAGACAATTTTTTTTATTTTATGTATGAACTTTTAATACAGTTGACAAATTGAACATTTTGCTTTTACCTTTTGATTCCCTCATCATTTTTGTACAAAATGTATAGTTTAGTTGGCTCGATATCATAAACCGTTTTTCATAAAATCGCATTTTAAATCCAGACATACCATACACATTACACACCATGCACATACCATACACACATACCATATACATACCATAGACATTTTTTATGTAATAAAAACATCTTTTTTTTTATTAATAAAATGTGGAAACAATATTAAAAATGGTGTTTGTGAGACTCTTAAACTTTATAGTACAAGATAAAGACTGTTTTTTTATAATTTTACCATGTTTTAGTAATTTTCTTAAAATATGGATTTTTTTATTACATACAAAAAGCTGGTATGTCTGGATTTGAAATGCGATTTTATGAAAAACGGTCCAAGATATCAATTCAAATAAGGTATACCTCTTTTGTACAAAAATGATGAAGGAATAAAACGGTCAATGCAAAATGTCAAGTTTGTTGAAAATTAAAAAAAATCGTTTCACCCTATATAATCCCGACCTAGTAAACAGCCATCTACCTATGGAAAGAAGCATTAGTATGTGTTTCAATTTGAAACATGTATATCTAATATTGAAACTGTTTTCATATTTTGGCACTTTTAATGTTGTCCAGTTGATGCTACAGAAATGGCTATGCTTTTCTTCTTTTTATGTAGTTCCTGGCCAGGGTTGTAGTTGATGTCGTTATTTACATTCACCTATATCATATCATGACTAACTGTCAGTGCTGCCGTTTTAGGTTTTGTTTTTGGAAGAATGGTTTATTACATTGTTGCCAACTGCAGGATTTCATCTCTGTTGTTAAGTTCTTTACATTTTTATGGCGTCTCGGAGGAGCTTACAATATAAAGTCGGTGGGAGAGATACGACTAAAATATTTCGATAGTTGTGCCACTTCCCGTTATACCGAAAGTTAATGTCAACTTCTTTATTTTAAATGAAATATACTATTAAATTTTTAGATTCTGCGTAGAATTCTAAACATATTTTATGTATAGTGCTATATTCCTAAGTCAAACAATTTTTATTGTATTTTAAATTTTATGTTAAAAATGACGTTTGCAAGTGATTACATAACTATCATTCCTAAACAAAAGCCTTTAACATGAATTTGGGTTGGGTTCCTTCTAGAAAAAAGAACTTCTTAAGTAGACTGTATTAATATTTTGACAATTAATAAATACTATAAACATACTCAAAAATTATTATTTAAAACCCTAAAAGTAATTTTTTAATGGAAACCCCTATCTTTTATTACCTTATTCTATTAGGAATTAAAAAAAAGATAGGTTTGGATAAGGATGTCTATTCGAAAAATGTATAGATTTCGAAATATTAACAATTTAATTTTAATCTATTCTAACAATGCTTTTACGAAAGGCTTGGTTTGGGTCCTAGTTGTCTCTGACGGTGTATGCAGTGTCGTGGCCAACTACACCGTACCTATCCGTACTAAAAAGCATTGTAAGAATTAAATAGATAAATATTAATTGTTAAACTATCAATACAGTCTACTAAAGAAGTTCTTTCCTACGAGAAACCCAATCCCAAATCATGTAAAAGGCTTTTATTTAGAAAAAAATGATAGATACATATGTATTGGCGTGCCAACATCATTTTTAATACAAATTAAAAAAGTCAAAAACGGTTGGACTTACATGTATAACACTATACAGTGTGGACATAAATAGTCCCCTCCCCTCTCTGCTAACTTTTGTACCCTTAATTTTTCTTTATATAATTTGGGTATGAATAATTGGAGGATATAAACTATTTTTTGAGTTAAAATGATAGTTGAAACATGTAAGATGGCGGATGGGCGCCATCTTCGGAAAAAAATTAAATGGATAGGGGGTCTTATGGCACATCATGGTAAAGCTCCTGATGAGTAATTTTTAACCCTAGAATATAAAGTCAATATCTTTACCCACTAGAAAATGGCGATACTTTCTACATTACCTAGATACCTGATTTGGGTGGCCATATTTCCGAAACTAATAAAACTAGATTTACTTAATGTTATATTTTCTGAAAGCTCTTTCAACGTTCTTTTTAATGGTGATATATTATATGTAGTGCTTTTATAAAAAAATATCCACTTTTTGTCCTACCCTGTATATTATTATCAGTATCACCAGTAAAAAGATATTTTAAAGAGCTTTAAGAAAAGACCACATTAAGTACGTCCAACTCTATTATTTTCGGAAATATGGCCATCCAAATCAGGTATTTAGGTAATTTTTCAAGTACCCTTATTTTGTAGTAGGTAAAGGTATTAACTTTATATTCTAGGTTTGTAAAGTACTCATCAGAAGCTTTAAAATGATGTGCCACAAGACCGCCCCTTTCCGTTTATTTTTTCTTCGTATTATGGCGCCTATCTGCCATCTTGATTGTTGCAACCATCATTTTAACGTCAAAAAGTAGTTTATATCCTCCTATTGGTCGTACTCAAATTTTAGAAAGGAAAAATTAAGGGTACAAAAGTTAGCTGGGGGACTCTTTACGTCCACAATGTAAATAAAATATATTGTATAGGATGTTCCATTTAAAATAAGGATGTTGACATTAACTTCCGGTATAACCGGAAGTGGTAAAACTGTTAAAATATTTTAGTCGTATGTTCCCAACTAACCGCTTAATAATGTTGTGCAAATGTTCCAAATTTTCTAAGGCCTACTTTACGAGAAATCGATCTCAGCAGTTCCTCGTGGGACACCCTGTAGAGCTATTGAGGTCTATTTTGCTTCCTGTTTCTATATAATGCACACACGCAGGACCCCCGCTACCTTATGTGCAAAGTGTGCAATGCACATGGGCGCTATCCGTTTGGGGGCGGCAAAACCCAGGACAAAAATTGCAAAACAAAAAACAAAAATTTATTTTAAAATAAAAGTTGAGGAATCTAATTGGATTAGGTATCAATATACACGAAATTTTATTAGTATATCATCCAGTTTCTGCCGATTCCTATTTGCGAGAACATGTTAGAAGTAAGGCTCTAGCTTCTTAATTTTAAAAGGTTTTATTTAACTTGCATTGTATGTATGTACGGTTGGAATCTTGCAATTCGATTTTAAAGCATTTATCTTTAACCGATTGAGCTAAAATTTGGTATACATGTTTAGTTTGGATGATAATGTATGAAGAGCTATGCGACGTCATTTTAAATCCGACATGGCGGACTAGTTATTTTTAATGCACTTTCATAATATAGGTATCAAATAAAAGGGCTTGCCAAGAGTAACTCAAAAAATAAAGTGACATAATTCTAAATCCAACATAGCGGACACCCAAATTGGCGGACTAGTTATCCTTAATGCGCTTCCACAATATGGGTATTAAATAAAAGAGCTTGACAAGAGTAACGCCAAAAAAAAAGTGACATCATTCTTAATCCAGTATGGCGGAATACCCAAGATGGTGAACTAGATACTTTTAATGCACTCCTACAATACCGTGTGTCCCTAGCCGGTGGTTCACCTATATAACCTTTTTTTTTTAAGATATAAAAATGATATTTGATACGTGCACATTAATGTGCATTGTTTCGCTTATTTAGTAGTCTCTCATCAATTCCGGTTTAATCGGAAACGACCCTAACTTTCTTATTTTAAATGGAACACCCGGCATATTTTCACTTTTTTGAATGGAGAATAACATTTCGAGTACAATGCTCATTTGCTACTTGTTGATATCTAACCTCTAATTTTTTTTTTAATTTTAAATTTTAAATCTAGACTGCCATGAATGCGATAAAACGACAAATACTGGATCAAATAGTCACGGAAAAATTGATGTGACAATCCTTTATTTTTTATAGCTTTTACAGAGTCGTCTAAAGTGTGCAAAAGCGTATTTATGGTCTGAAGTCAGTTTTTTCGTTAGATAGAAGGTGGTTCACTATATATATATATATATATATATATATATATATATATATATATATATATATATATATGAAGTTGAATGAAGAATATTCTTCACGATCTAAATCAATAAATGATATGGTTCCAGTGTCAGAATATGATACAGAAAAATTATGTTTTGCAGCAAAGTCCCTGATAAAAAGTGTTAAAAGATCATCCGCTGAAGTTTTAGAATTGGCTGTTTATTTATTATCACAGCAACCAAAAAAATGAAACTGATACATGAGTCTTCATCAACCACCATTTTGCCTTATAAGCCAAAGGAATATTTGGCAATTAAAAATGAGCAGTATACAGATTTAAAAAAAAAAACAAAAAAGGGGGAGCAAACATCTATCCTCCGTACAGTGTTATTTCTGCAGCTAAAAGAGAGTGTTACTCTAAAACTATTACAGTTACGGATACTGATGCTCGAATTCCTTTGCAAAACCTTTTGGATTTGACTGTACAACGTTTAGTTAAATTTAAAAGTATTAGAACGGGTTCCATCTCATATAACAACTGTTAATATTATATACAGGGTGGTCTCTAAGTAAAGGGCCAACATATAACTGAATACTTGCGATAGTAAATTATTGCGATTTAACTAAAGTTACCCAAGTACAAAAGTTGATATTAACTGACATACTTTATTCGGCCGTCGTTGTAGATTTTGTATCCTTGACGTTTCGCAAGCGCGAGTGGTTGGCATCCTCAGAAGGTTCCTAGTAGACTACTTGTGGACTACTGTGTCCCGGCGCGGACAGATCCATGAACAAATTTCTTTCTGAAGAAGTTTGAACAGCAAGCCCTCAGTACTGCCTTCTATAAACCAAAGGTATAGTTCCGGTATGTCGATGATACCTTTGTAATTGGGAACCACGGATTTAAAAACTTCAAGAATTCTTGAACCACATAAACAATATATATTCAAATATCCAATTTACAATGGAAATAAAAGAAAATAACAATATAGCCTTTTTAGATGTTTTATTTACAAGAAGTGGCAAGCGGCTCGGGCACACAGTCTACAGAAAACCGACTCATACTGACAGATATTTATACAGAGACTCAAACCACCATCCTTGCCAAAAGATCGGTATTATCAAAACGCTTACAAAACGGGCAAAAAGAATTTGCGAACCTGGTACAATGAACTGGGAATTAACACACTTAAAAAACGCGCTTATGGACAATGGATACTCAAAGAAGGAAATATACAAAGCATTAAATCCAAAAGATAATCGCAAAACCAAGGAGCAAAGTCCACCAACGGCAAGAGCCATCTTACCATACATTCCGAGGGTAACAGACAGAATAGGTCGCCTACTATAAAAGGTCAATATTAAAACTACATACAAACCTACAAGAAAAGTAAAAGAGTGTTTAAGATCGCCCAAGGACAAAAGTGACCCCCTGGCGTGCCCAGGAGTTTATCGGATGCCGTGTACATGTGGCAGTGTGTATATCCGAACGACCAGGAGATCGATCAACCCAAGAATTAAAGAACGTAAAGCTAACTGCCGCCTGGGACTGACTGACAAATCAGCCGTAGCGGAGCACACTTTCTCAGGCACGAAGCACCACATAAAATTTGAAAATACCCAGGTTCTTGCTAATACCTCATCCTACCATACCAGACTGTACAGGGAAGCCATAGAGATACACAAACATACTAACAACTTCAACAAAACAGAAGTATCAATGAAGATCAATAAAACGTGAATACCAATTCTCAAAACCACAAAAATAGCACCGTGGCAACAACTGCGCAACGACCAACCGGTACTCTATAGCAAAATAGACTAAACATCGAAAATATTCGTAAAATGTCTATATGTGTACTAATACTTTTCTGTTTAACTGTGCAAGATGAGAAAGGACACACATACAGCTATTGCGAATTAGATTTTCGGAATATCATTGTTGAGCAATTGAGTTTTTAATTATGTTTTTGACACGGAACAAAAAAGGGTTAGTTTTTTAATCGATTTTTATTGAATTATGTTCTCGTTTACTCTTAAAGTCAATTTTTGACTTTGGCATTAGCAGTTATTAGGTCTAATCAGATTCTCCCTCCTTTTATGAAATTAAATTTTTCTATAACTTAACCTTTTTTTTAATAAATAGCTATCAATATTTTATATTGTGAATAATTTAAATCAGTAAAGCAAAAATAGGTATGTAATCAATTTATCTAAACTAAAAAGTTTAATGCCGAATTAGCTTTATATAATTGTGAATCTTGGCAATAATCAAGGTCACATTGGTTGGACACTAAATACATGGCTAGAACTTAAATTATATTTTTCTATCATTGTAAAAAACAATAAAATAAATTTTTGCATTTTAATAACACAAAAACAACCAAATAAATATATAAATCATAGCAAACTAGCGAACACCTAAACTTATTTTAGGGTTATGTACGACTTTTTAAAATTTTGGTAGAATTCTATACGTTCAGAGACCTTGCTTATAGGCGACTAATTTGATCGACTTTAAGCGTGTTTTCCTGAACACAGAACGCGAGTAAGGTAGAATGAAGTCGATTTGTAAAACACTACAGTACACGGAGTCCCGCTGCAGGTTTAGAGGTGGGCTTAGAAACCTAAAAACTGGAGTGAAGGGTACTATCGTCGGCGAAACTATGAATGAAGTTATTTGTGGACGAGAGAAGGTCGTTGATGTGAAGAAATAACAATGTTGGTGCCAGTACTGAGCCCTGGGGCACTCCAGCATTTATTTGGTGAAAGCCTAAAGGGTGGCCATCAATAACTGATATACGTCGATCAGATAGATAGCTAGAAAGCCAAGTACAGAGTTTGGTTAAAAGACCATAGGAGGAAAGTTTATTAAGGAGTGCGGCATGACAGACCTGGTAAAAGCTTTGGATATATCAAGAGCAACGATCTGGGACTTTTGAATTGGCAGCAAATTGTTTACCAAATAGTTCTGCCTTTTCTTTAGCGGTAGAAATAATTTTATCTTTCAAAGTTAGTGGTGGAAAAGAACTAGTACAAAAATTTCTACTTATGTTTTTCGCAAAGAACCGGAAAGATTTACTGCCATGTGAGCAAGAAATAACTTTGTTTTTAATATGATTGTCGAAGGAGTTTTTGGCTTTAAAAATTGTTTGATTTTAGTAGTTTCTTGCTTCAATGCTGGTCTGTCGGTTTTCTCAACTAGGATTATGTAGAAACTTCTTGTGATTCTGAACTTTTAGAAGTCTAGCTTCATCAAAGATTTTGAAAACCAGGGTTTGTTATTGGATTGTTTGGGGTTCTTAATGGTTTGTGAAATATTGGTTTCGATGCCCAATTAAATTGATTCAGACAGTTGCCTGCAAATTTCAGAAGGATCACGAGAAGAATGCCAGATGGAATTCCAGGTGTAAGTGGCGAATAAGTTCCTCAGGCCATCCCAGTCGGCTGAGACCTAGGGAAGCTGTGACAAATGCTTGATAGAGTTCGGGGTTGCTGGTAAGACATAGATCAAGGGGATTTGAACTATGATTTGGGACTCTAGGAAAGTAGGTGGGTTCCGTAATAAGGCTGGTAAGAGAGTTACTGACTGCGAAGATTTCGGCTGCTCTGCCTTAAGGGTCAGTTTTTAAAGAGCCCAGCCAATTCTTATTATGAACATTGTCGCCAAGCACGATCACTTCGGACGATGGAAACTGAGAAATTATGCTATCGATCTACTATTGTTGAAAAGAAGTAAAAAAGTCGACATAAGAATTATTAGATGGGCACCGGTACAAACAGCAGATAGGTTTGGTGGAAGACCTAAGAGAAAATTTGAGCCAAAGGATATCGGGCCTATTCGATTCAAGATTGGAAACTCAAGTTTTGGAGCTTATTTGAGTCTCCGTCAGAAACAGTATGTGAGTATTAGATGACTAAAGGTGATAGTGGACGTAGGTTATATTGGTGGTACGTCCACATATATTTGCAAAAGAAAGTAAGCTTGATGAAGGCCTTCCCGATGCACCCTTCTCCCGGAGATCCGAATGGAGGGGTTTTTACGTCCGGAACATTTTACTTCGGGGTGTGCCGCCATCATTTTTACATAGTTTGGGGGTAAAAAGGAAAAAAAGAAAACAAAAAGAAGGACCCACCCAGAACCCGAAAACATTAAAAAGTAGCAACACTTCGTGAAAACGCTATCTTTAAAAATAACTAACATACTTTCGACAAACGGAACAAAATCTAAAATTGATTTTGATTAAATGTTTATTTTCTTTTTGTTGTTCGTCTGCATGTATGTAAAACACCAAAAAAGGAAATTGTAGAATTTTGAATTTTGCATCTATCAAGAAACATTATCATATAAAAGTGACAGAAGTAATAGAATTAAAAATGATAATGTTTCAAAAGAATAAGGATTATAATATATGTACTGACTTAATTAAGATGAGGCAAATTGCGCGCGTTACTAGGCATAAACATCCAATGTAAACACATACGTTTCCAAATTCGGCCGAATATTATAATCAAGGGCGTTTACTAGGCATTTAAAACGTATGTGCAAATATGCGCTACACATACGGTTTTTATGTCTTGAATTTTTCAAATAAGGTAAGGTATAATGATACTTACGGTTTTTATGCTTTGTCAGGAGGCAATTTTTTAATAAAACGTACAAAACGGCAAATTTTAGTTCTTTTTACCATACCATTTTTTTTTCATTTATACGAAGATGTTAGCAAACAGAATACAAAAATGTGAAAAAGTATATTTTTACAAAAATGTCACAAACTGTGTTTTTCCGTTGGACGGCAGAATACTAGAAGCAAATTTATTTTTTAGAAACTTAGACGTACTCAGGGGTACTTTTTAGGTAGACACTTAGAAAACCATAAAAATATACTTAAAGGTACAGAAATCAGGCGTCTTTAAAATTGTGTTCAGAACCCTATTTAGAAGAGGCAGAAAACTATGCAAATTTAATTTTATTTACACACCTGTTGGTTTGTAATCCATAGCTAAAACCTGTTTTAACTTACCACAAAAATAATAACAAGCACCAAACCACTTCCGTTAGAAATTAAGTGAAACTGATAAAGCACACTTGATACCAAAAAGTTTTACTTTGACTGTTAATTGCTACGTCTCGCTGATACAATCTTGCAAATTAAATGAAGGGGTATTCTGCCATGTACTTAAGAACTTTTTTCCAAAATGAATTTATTCGGCGGCAAATCAGATTTGAACTTTTATCGCCTTAAATCCTTTATTTTGCCGTATGTGTGGTGTGGAATAAGAGAATATGCTTTTTGCTTGTTTTTTTATGGCTAGTTTATAATATTCCAGTCAAGCATTAATCTTGAGCTTAGGTTGTTATATGCAAGTTAAATGTCAGGCGCCTCCTAGTTTTCCAGCTTTAGTTTGTCTTTAATATGCGTAAAAGTCAATTTTGTATAAAGAATTAGCCGATATACTCTAGGATGAGAGTCACCTATAAATTCAAAAGTTTGTTTAACCCATATTTTTTAATTTTTTTAGTTAACCCGTTGAATCAAGTTTGGGCAAAAGCTGACCCGGAAATCGGATGTGCCATTTTAAATTTAACTATAGATGGGAATTCAGAGAGTGTCACTCTGACGGCGCATTCAGTGGATATTTTACTAAATGAACTAAAAACTGTAAGGACAACCATGGCCCGATTAAAAGATTCTTTGTGATTCGTTTGTATAATTAATGTAATAAACGTTTATTAGTTTTAGTGTTTATTATATTCTTTGTGATGCAGTTAGCCCAGAAGGAAAAAATAAAATATCTTCCTGTTTGTGTACAAAATTAGGTTTTAGAATAAGTAAAAAATATTTTTAAAATAATATATTATGCATATATTTTAGTTATGTTGCCATTTCGTTACAAATAATTTAAAAATATCCACTTTTACACTGTATTTTTTTTGTAAAAGTATCTTTTTGTTATATATAAAATAATAATATATTTATAATATACTTAATTTTATTAACCCTTAAGTAGGCGCAAATTGACCCCCAACCGTAAACATCCAATTATCACTTTTTCTTTAACTTTTTTAACTGCAAAATTATATTTTTAGTTGAGAAATTTTTCTTTTAATGTATGAATAATTAAATTAAAAAATTGCCCAGGAAAAAATACTCGTATTGAAACATTTAAATGTGATTTAAATTGAGGTCACTGTCATTATTTTTTTAAAAGCTGATTATGGGACGGCAATGCAAGAAAGGCAAAAAACTGAATTTTATTATTTATTAGTAAACTTCACACTGCCTAAGTTAACATATATTTAATAAAATAAATTATATAAGCCCCAAAATGGTTATTCTGACAAGACCCTTGTTACTAAATAAAAAAACATAATCTTTTTCATTACATTCATTTCTAACCAAATTTTCACATTTTGTCTAAAAAACATAAAATGAAACTAAAAAACGTATTTTTTTTTTTTGAAGAAAAAAAAACACTTAAAATATTTATAATACCAAATGAAGTGGAAGTTTATTCTGAATCTGTTCTTTTTGTTATCTCAGAGCTAGGTACTGCTTACCAATTGTTTTCATATAATATTTGCACATTGCACTAGGTCGCTCAGATCATGGCTTAGTTACTATATCTTACCCTGCACATCCCGAGGTAAACGAATACATGCCACCACGAACCGTATGGCACTACAACTCAGCCGACTGGGATGGCCTGAGGAACTTCTTCGCCACTTACCCCTGGAATTCCATCTGCTTTTCTTTTGGTGATCCTTTTGAAATTTGCAATCAACTGACGAAATCAATTCAATTGGGCATTGAAACCTATGTTCCACACACCATCAAGAACCCCAAACAATCCAATAACAAACCCTGGTTTTCCAAATCTTGTGATGACGCTAGAATTTTAAAAGTTCATGCTCACCAAAAGTTTCTACAGGATCCTAGTCACTAGCTTTGGAAGATGAAATTGTTTCTACCGCTAAAGGAAAGGCAGAATTATTTGCTAAACAATTTGCTGCCAATTTAACCCTTGACCCTCCCGTAAATCATCCAATTCCAGCGGTTACCTCAGTTCCTCATAAAATGACCGATATTATTTTTAAGGTAAAACACATTAAGCGTATCCTTTCTTCCCTTAACACCAAGAAATCGTCTGGGCTGGATGGCATACCAGCAATCGTTTTAAAAAAATGTGCTCCAGAACTTGCACCAATCTTAACTCGGCTCTTTCGAATTTCTTACAACACAGGTATCTTTCCGGAAAGCTGGAAAGCTGCACGTGTTCAACCTATTCCCAAGAAAGGATCTAAATCTCTTCCATCTAACTATAGACCAATTTCAATTCTCTCAGTTCTTTGTAAAGTAATGGAAAAGCTAATTAATTCACAAATTCTTAAGTACTCAGAAAAAAACACAAAATTCTGATCTACAGCAGATCTTCTTTCCTTCGTATCACACTGCTAGAATAAGTCTCTTGAGTTTCTAGGTGAGTCCCAGATCGTCGCTCTTGATATATCCAAAGCTTTTGACCAAGTCTGGCATGCCGCACTTCTTAATAAACTTCCCTCCTATGGTCTTTCAACTAAACTCTGTACTTGGCTCTCTAGTTATCTATCTGATCGTCGTATATCAGTTATTGTGGACGGCCATTCTTCAAGCTTTCACCAAGTAAATGCTGGAGTCCCTCAGGGCTCAGTTCTGGCACCAACATTGTTTCTTCTTCACATCAACGACCTTCTCTCGTCCACAACTAATTCCATACATAGTTTTGCCGACGATAGTACCCTTCACTCCAGTTTTCAGGTTCCTAAACCCATTACTAAACCTGACTTGGAAAACAAACGCAGAGCGATGCAGATATCTCTTTCGCAGGATCTTAATTTAATATTGGATTGGGGCGCTAAAAATCTCGTCCATTTGAATGCATCCAAAACACAATCATGTTCCTTGTCGCGAAAAGAGTCATCAAATACTCATCCTCTATTTATGAGCGGCCAAGTTTTACAGAGCAAAGACACCTTTAATCTTGTGGGCGTCACATTTGAAAGTAACCTTAACTGGCATAATCACATTGTATCTATAGCCACGGCAGCTTCAAAAAGCTTGGATTTCTCTTTCGAGCCAAAAAGTATTTTTCCCCTTCTAATTTATACACTTTATATGTGTCCCAAATCCGACCTCCCTTGGAATATTGTTCTCATATCTGGGGCATGGCGTCCCCCACAACCCTAAGCATTCTTGATTCTATTCAAAGAAGAGCTATTCGTCTCATTAATGATCCTTCACTTACAGAAAGGCTTCCCTCTCTTGCACATCGTCGGGCTGTGGGGTATTTATCGCTTTTTTATAGATACTTCCATGGCTTCTGCTCTGAAGAATTGTCCAGTATAGTTCCTCCACTTACGGTTCCCAACAGAGAAACTCGTGGTTCCGCGCGTATGCATCCCTATACGGTCCAACTGGACAGGCCCCGAACTTCCCACTTTGTTCGTTCTTTTATCCCTACACACACCCCTCCTACCTCGCTTAAGACACCCACGGTACGTTAGTATTTAGGCTTTTAGCCTTCGTGGTTTGTCCAAAAGATAAAAAAACATTATGGCTGTTTGTAATTCACACAGATTGATGTCTTATTGTTTTTGTAATAATACATCTGTTCCGACTCGCTAAGCGTCCTGCAACTATATATATATATATATATATATATATATATATATATATATATATATATATATATATATATATATATATACATGAAAAGATATTTTGCTGCCCTTGGAGAGTCTTTCCTTTTCCTTCCAAATCTTTAGAGGTATGTCCCGTGTCAACAAACTCCCTTTACGTCGCTAAGACACCAACGGTACGTTATTGTTTAGGCTTTTAGCCTTCGTTGATTGTACAAAAATATCATCATTTATGTTGTATGGTTTTTGTTTTTGTTAATTTAGATCTTATAGTGTTTTGTGTTTTAAAGACTGAGAATATTAAATTTATTTTCTGTTCGTTAAATTTTTATTTCATAAACCCGAATGTATGGTAAAAACAATTTTGCCAATAGGTCTATTTTAATTGGGTCTTAAATTTGGATTTTCAATTCAGAAACAGTTATTTAATCAACAGTTTCAGAAATATTTCCAGTTAAACATTGTTTATTTCATTTCTACATTTCCTCTAACATTATTAAGTTATTGTGAGGTCTAAAAATCTTTACAAATCTTTTAGACCAAAAACCCTTAACGAAATCGTCTGCAGCTTATCTCAGTCAAAAAGGTTATTTTTAAAAGTCTAAGGTTAAAGAATTCTATTTTGCTTTTAACCATGTTTCAAAAGTTAACACAACTGAAGTTAATTTATTGGATCGTTATTATTATTCTACAAAATTGTCGTATTGATACCACACCTTTAAAATCTGGTTGTACTGAATAAAAACAGAAAGTAGAAAATTCTTGTGTTGAATACAGTTAATCCAAATATTTTTAAAACCGTTACCTAACTGATATTTACAAAGTATCTTTTGTTTAGAAAAGATGATAGAATAGAAACTCTTCACTGAAGCTATAATAGTATAGAAGTATAAACAAATTATTGCATTTTGATTATTTGTTAGTTCTTTATCCTTAGAGTTTTAGAATGTGGAACCTGCTGCCCGCGAAGGTCTTTTCCTTTTCCTTCCAAATCTTTAAATTTATGTCCCGTGTCAACAAACTCCCTTTTACGTCGCTTAAGACACCAACGGTACGTTAGTATTTAGGCTTTTAGCCTTCGTTGATTAATACAAAAATATCATCATTTATGTTGTATGGTTTTGTTTTTGTTAATTAGATCTTATAGTGTTTGTGTTTTAAAGACTGTGAGAATATTAAATTTATTTTCTGTTCGTTAAATTTTTATTTCATAAGCCCGAAATGTATGGTAAAAACAGATTTTGTAATAGGTCTATTTTAATTGGGTCTTAAATTTGGATTTTCAATTCAAGAAAACAGTTATTTAATCTATCAAGAAGATAGTTATTTTAACCCAAAATATCTTTTTTTTCATATATATATATATATATATATATATATATATATATATATATATATATATATGAAAAGATATTTTGGTTAAAAGCAACTTTTAACTCTTGATGAATTAAATAACTGTTTTCTTGAATTGAAAATCCAAATTTAAGACCCAATTAAAATAGACCTATTACAAAATTGTTTTTACCATACATTTCCGGGTTTATGAAATAAAATTTAACGAACAGAAAATAAATTTAATATTCTCACAGTCTTTAAAACACAAAACACTATAAGATCTAAATTAACAAAAACAAAACCATACAACATAAATGATGATATTTTGTACAATCAACGAAGGCTAAAAGCCTAAATACTAACGTACCGTTGGTGTCTTAAGCGACGTAAAAGGGAGTTTGTTGACACGGGACATAAATTCTTAAAGATTTGGAAGGAAAAGGAAAGACCTCCGCGGGCAGCAGGTTCCACATTCTAAAAACTCTAAGGATAAAAGAACTAACAAATAATCAAAATGCAATAATTTGTTTATACTTCTATACTATTATAGCTTCAGTGAAGAGTTTCTATTCTATCATCTTTTCTAAACAAAAAATGTATACTTTGTAAATATCGCTAGGAGCAACCGTTTTTAAAATATTCCGGATTAAACTGTTTATTTCACATAAAGAATTTCTTTTCTATTTCTTCGCTTTATCTAGGCAACCCAGATTTTCCTAAAAGGTGTGTACAAAAAGCTACGACAAATTCTTTTCGCCAAAATACAACGATCTAACAAAATTAACTTCAGTTAAAAAGTTAATCCTTTGCAAAATACAGGATGACAAAGTAAAAAATAAAATAGAATCTTTGGAACCTTGTATCTTTTTAAAAATAAACTTTTCGACTGAGATAAGTTGCATTAGATCGTTATATTTTGACCCAAAGAATTTGTGGTAGCATTTTATACAGACCTGCTGTTGGCCTAAATAAAGCGTTAAGGAATGCAATGAAATAACACGTTTAATCTGAAATATTTCTGAAACTGTTGGTCGTATGTATATTTACTAAGTATACATACCTCTTTTGTGCAAAAATATGAGGAATATTTTTTTTACTAAAGCCATAATATACCAAGACAAAGAAAAGTTATGACATTATACAAAGTATTTTTCTTCCTTTAAAGACAGTTAAAAGAAAATATCCTGCTTTTCTATGCTATCCACCACGACTCTCTCCCCAGACCGGTTTCGCCTGCCTTACAGGAACTTGTCAATGAGGTTGTAACGAGTCGTAGTGAATAGCACAGAAATCAAGCGTTTACTTTTTGGACAATCGCTGGACAATGAAACGTCCAGCGATAGGATATTTTTCCGTGTGCTTTATAAAAGTTATGACATTTTAAACAAAAGCAAAGGACTACAAGGGGCGCCCTCTACATTTTACCACAAAAACGAAAACAATTTTTAATTCCTCACCTTGAAAAATCTCTAAACCTAAATTTTGTACAAAAAAAAATATTTAAAAATAACTAAAATAAAACGAAAAGTTTAATCGAAAAGTTTTTGACTTAGGTAAATAACATTTATTTTGTATTTTGGCCCAAGGAGTATGTGGTAGCATTTTGTTCTTTTTGAGACACCCTGTATATTTGTGTTTTTTTTTAAATATGCTCTATAAACTGGGGCTCAAGCCCCCAAAAAGGCTAGTTGTGCCACTGAGATAAAGACAGTAAAAATAGGAAAAATTAAAAAAACACAATTTAAACAAAGTATCAAGCATTCTAGAAGTATGTAGTAATTTGTGGGCTCTATACCCAATAATCTTAAGTATATAAATAAAATTTAAAATTTTATAATTATAGTTTCTTACTGGCACCATATCGTCCCTGTAGGCGTTAGTGGGTTAATTTACCTTTATTTTTAATGTTAAATAGGATAAAATTATAAAAAAATTTGGTAGTTTTCTTAATTTTATTTTTAATCATTTTTTTAAACACCCTGTAAAAATCTTAGTTTAATTGGGTCCTGTTAAACAGAAATTTTAGTTTATTTGACCATAATAAATAATAAAGGACTTTTTCTAGGAAAAATTAATAAATATTTTTGGAAAATTAAAACTTTTTATATACTATGAAGAACTATTTTGTCCTTGCATAATATAATAAAATTTAAGATTAACTTAAAAGAAAAAAATTATAAAATATTTATTATAAAATTTCTTACAAAACCCAAACATAAATTAGTTTTCTTAAAATGTTTAATAAACTTTTTATTCTGGAGAAAAGGCAGATACTATTTTATTTAAAATAAACACCCAGAAAACAAACCATAAATATTTTTTGGTTTTGGAAACGTCATTTTTAACAAATAAATTTAAATATTACAAAAATGCTTAGACTTAGGTATAAGACATAATACACAAAATATGCTTAGAACTTTTTTACAATGTGATAATATGTAGGATGTTCTAATTTACTTTACTTACTACTTATTATAAGCCAATTCATATGCATTTCCGGTATAATCGGAAGTTTGTGAGGTATGTGCCATATAAAGATCAATATCATCTAAATTTAGCGGCAAAATTCAAAAAATATATCTAGTAGTTTCCGGGTCTTTTAATAGGACACTTACCGTGAATAAACCTGTATATATAGGGTAATTTTTTTCCATGTTTAGTACAGGGATCTCAGAAACCGCTGCAACTACAGAGATGGTTATAAATGAGGAAAGAATTGTAGTTTTAGAGCTTGGTTTGCATCAGGTTTTCTTTCGTCCAAAAAAATCATAGCTTACTAGATATTTTAAAAAGAGATTTTTCAATTTTTTTTCTGTAGCTTAGGCAATATTGGGAATAAAAAAAAGTGTAAATAGGAAACCTGTAGATAACTATCTTCTTAATAAAAGATGCAATCCGATATTTAATGCAAATAATTTAAAAATTATTATGTCCAAAACTACGTGCTTTTTTGGTTAAAGTACCTATATTTTCCTATACATCGTGAAAAAGCTTATAAAAAGGCCTTTTAAAAATGCCGTAGTCAAGTATGGCGTCCACTTAAAAGAATAAAACTTTATGTCGTAACTCAATATCGGATTTCACCTTTCTATTAAAAGATTAATTATCTACAAGTTTTCTATTTACACTTTTATTCTATTTCGAATAGTAACTGACCTACAGACAAAAAACAATTTTTGAAAATTCGTTTTTTTTGATAATATCTAAACGAAAGAAAAATTGATTTAAACTTAGCTCTAAATATCTACAATTCTTTCCCCATTTAGCCATCTTTGTAGCTGCAACGGTTTCTCAGATTCCTGTACTAAACATAAAAAAAAACTCACCCTGTATATAAATTAACCCTTAATGAAGCAAGTTTTTAATAAAAGGTGCGCCATCTAGAGCTATTGGCAAAACAAGTTAATAATATACATGCAATGTAGGTTTCTTTAAAAAATGAAGCACTTTTTTAAGCGCATTCATCAAAACGTTTTCTTCTCTACCCTTATAGACCAGGTCGTCTGGGCGCACATGTATCAAAAATTATTCTCATGGATTTTTTTGCAAAATTATGTTCAAAATGAAATGCTGATTACGACGACCCATGTTGCCAGCTCAAATTTTGGTTAGAATTTTTTTAAATCGGAATTTTTTGACAGTTAGGAATTTTTTTTATCAAATAAAATTTTATCTATTTTTTTGACTAATTTTCCACCGAAAATCACACTCACATTTTTTCAGAAAAAATTATATTTATTAGGTATAAAAATTTAAACAATTGAAAATGAGCTATTTGGCCCAACCTAACCATTTAAATGTTTTTTTAGGATATTTGCTGCGCACTCAGCCAGCGCTGGCCATTGTACGCAGATCCCATTTATAGGGGATATCCTTTAGAGTGTCGGTACTTTGTCCAGGTCGGTGCTATGTGCCAACTGTAGCATTCGTCCTAGGTCCAGTCCCGCAAGGTTTAGTGATTCGGATTCAATTTTGTAGGTTCCAAATATGTCCTCTCGTGGACCCTCTAGACCCCTACATTCCATAATCACGTGAAAAGGGGTTTCATCCCCATTTCCGCACCACCTGCAGATGTAATCTGCTACCAGACCCAATCTGGCTAGGTGCTTTTTAGTATACCAGTGTCCAGATACCAGGCCTGTAATAGTCCTCAGCTGAGTTCTACTCATGCCCAGTAATCTGGATGCAAGGTCCTGAGAGGGACCCTTAAGCATTGCCCTGGTATGCATTATCTTTGTCTCCGATGACCACAGTTCCTCAAACTTTCTTTTGGTCCAATCCTTGGCCCAGCGCTTGAGGACCCCACCGGACATGCCTCGGGGGCAGGGTACTGCCAGGTTTGGGTTATTGCTACCCGCTACCGCCAGTCTATCCGCTGCCTCATTTCCTTTGATACCAGTGTGTCCTGGTACCCATACCAGGTTGACCGTATTGGACTCTGCTAATGTATTGAGAGTCTCTATACAGTCTTTAACTAGCTTAGACTCAATTGTTACCCTATTCAGTAGTTGTAGGGCGGTTCTTGAGTCACTGCATATATATAGGTGTTTGCCTCTGTATTGCTTGTCCAAGATCCATCTGGCACAAGCCCAGATTGCATACACCTCTGTTTGAACTACTGTTGAGTGATCTCCAAGGGCAAGGGCTAGCTCCATCCTTGGATTTTCACCCCACACACCAGCTCCAGTCCCACTCCTATTTTTAGCCCCATCTGTGTACCAGACAAGTCCTTTAGGAGTAAGAATGTCTTTCATATGATCCGCCCATTCATTTCTGTCCGGGATCTTTGTTTTATAATATCTGTGGGAGTGGTAGATTCTCGGTATGACATCGGAGCCCTCAGGCCGTGAGATATCATTTCCTCCCACCTCCCTGAGTAGCTCCGCATGACCATACGATCTGTCTTTCTACCTTCCGCCTGATTTGAGTATTAAAAATTTGACATAATGTATTTTTTTATAAAAATTTTAAACCTTTTGTAACAATTGTAGAGTAACCGATTTGACAATTTTTGCTTTCTAGATATATATATATATATATATATATATATATATATATATATATATATATATATATATATATATATATATATAAATATATATATATATATATATATAAATATATATATATATATATATATATATATATATATATATATATATCTGTCTTTCTACCTCCCGCCTGATTTGAGTATTAAAATTGACATAATGTATTTTTTTATAAAAATTTTAAACCTTTTGTAACAATGTAGAGTAGCTGATTTGGCAATATATATATATATATATATATATATATATATATATATATATATATATATATATATTGCACTTTCCCTGTATAGATATGGTCTTCATATAAACAGCATCCAGATTAGCTATGTGTATTTAAGGTTACCACGACAATTACCTTAGCCGCGGCACCTTAGAGTCGATATGGGTGCTATTTATATGAAGACCATATCTGTACAGGGAAAGTGCAAAGATTTTTGGGATTAAAAACAAGATAAGACACCTTGTTAAGACGATAAAATTTATATCTGGGAAGTCAAAATTGTCAAATCGTTTACTCTACAAAAGGTTCAAAAATTCTATAAAAAATACATCATGTCAAATTTTTCATATTGTCGTACATTATTTAATTGGTAAAGTTGGGCCAAGTTGCTCATTTTCAATTGTTTAAATGAGTTATAGCTTGATAAATATAAATTTTTCGAAAAATGTAAAGGGTCATTTTCGGTGGAAAATTGGTCAAAAAATTTGGTTAAATTTTATTTGATGCAAAAAAATCTGTCAAACAAATCGCGGTTTAAAAAGTTTAACTATAATTCGAGCTGGTTACATGGGTCGTCGTAATCAGCATTTTATCTCCTAAACATGATTCTGCAAAAATTCCGTGAGAATAATTTTTGATACATGTACGCCCAGACAACCTGGTCTATTAAAAGATCTCTGAAATCAAAAAGTAATTTTAAATGATTATCCTCCAAAATTATTTTAGGTAATTAATAAAGCATTATTATTAAATAATAATCTTTAAAATGGCTTCATTCTATTTACGTTCCCCCTCGAAATTTTTAATGTTCCGTCAATGATTTAAGCCCACATGTTCTGCTTGTTTAAACCTGAACACGGCTACATTCATAAATCAAAGAAAATTAAATATTAAAACGTTCAAAGTTCTCCACGCGCTCTAAATTTAAAATGAATGTAAAGTAGATAATTCGAATTTGAGAAATTTGAACCATTCTTTTCGCAAAGGAAAGAAATTTAATTTAATAGTGTCGACACATGTGCTTGTCGTTTCAAGATTTGAAACGCTATTTCCATATTTCCAAGTTGTCTTTGTCTAGACACTTGGAAAGGCAAGGGGCGGGAAGTAAAAGAAACCCAATTTATTTAGCCATTAACGGTTTTATTAAAAAAATGTTTTGTTGTGAAAAACTTTGTTACTTAGTGGTCCTACAAACATTGGTAATAATAAGTACGGCACAAAGCTCCCACGCTTTTTACAATAATACTAGTATTTTTCGTTCTTATTGTTTTAATATTATTTTAAAAATTAATTTTTACTTTTTAGTTCGACATGCTTTAAAAGCGTGTTTTTTAGTTTTTTCAACTATAATTATTATTAAATTTTTAGTTTGATATGTTATGAAAATTCTGCTTTTAGTGACATCTAGTGTCAAACATTAAAAATAGTCATGATACATTCAAATTCGGTTACAGGGACCTATATCATAAAAGCGTATTAAAATGCAAAATTATGCTTGTAGTGACACCTAGTGTCAAACATAAGCAATTTAGAGCTATATACATACAAATAAAGCTAATAAAGGCGTGTTAAAACAAAACAATGCACAAATAAAGAACTTTTATAAAAAGTAAATAATTAAATTTATATTTGATTGGTACTCTTCTGGTTTCTATATTTTTTAAGATGCATTATTTACTGATGCACCAGACTATATCAAAAAAAAAAAAAAAAAAAATAACAACCTTATTTTTAAATGCTTTAACAACTTTTAATATTTAGAAAGGCATGCAAAAAAAAGTAGTGAAAAAGGATGACATACTCATATCGTTACCAAAAATTTGCTGATAATAGATAATATAAAGGGGTAAGAATCACAAGAGTCAAGGTGAAAACTGAAAATGATAATGGTTTAAATAAAATTTGGATAATTATTTGGCAATAAAAAAATCTAAATAATTTCATCACTTTAAAAATATTTAAAAAAAAACATGAAAACATATTTTGTAGAAAAATACTAACTTTAAAGTCAAATATTTTACTAGCACATACGTCAACATTTATTTTTAATTTTGCACGTATCGAGGTAATTTGAAAGTAGATATTTTAAAGATTCTAATTAAAAAAAAAGGATCTAATAGCCTAATAAATTATAAAGCAATGTCAGTGCTTTCACATATAAAGAAAAATTTTAAAAATATTGCAACAGGCTGTTAACTTGGATTTCTAATGGGTTCCTTAACTACTTGGCCATTACCTCAAAATAAAAAAAAATACAATGTACATTTGCCAAGACTTTTGACAGGCCTGTAATAGCGAAGATCACAACATTTCTGTTAATAAACTGTTTTATTCTAGATATACTTTGTATTTGAGGGGTTGCTAAAGAGAAAATATCTTTCTGTCTAAGAGATGTAAAGATAGGACGAGGTCGGTGGTTACTGCAGAGTGTAGGTTCTTAAAAAAAAGATGCATTAGGGCTATTTCAAATAGAAATTAAAGGTAACTGTAGACAGGAGTTTAAAGAAACAACTTTTCACTATAATAATTTTATACTGGGTTTGTCCTTATTGCAGTAAGAACATTTAAGGGCGTATTTTTGAGCCAATTTTATAAAAAAAGTTCATATAAACGTGGGTTATTCTTTGTTTCTTAAGATACACTAACTTTAGAAAAATATCGTTTTTTAAATAATAACTTTAATAAAACTTAGCTGTGTTTTTTTTTGTAATATAAGGTTAATTTAGCCACAACTTAATTCTAAGTAGTGAGATCAGTTGCGGCTTGAAACGCATATACTAACCAGAACTAATATTATTGACAAAAAATGTACGCCAATGACATTAACACATGACACAAAACACAAATTTAGTGTTTTCTAATATTTTTACGTAGCTTGCTTAGTATTCCAGAATAAAAATAAAATTTGCTAAATTGCATATTCCTGAACCATAAAAGAAATATTAGGGCAATTTTTGTTTTTAAAATTATGTCTTAAAATAAATTATTAGAAATTAAGTAACAAACAATATCATATATATATATATATATATATATATATATATATATATATATATATATATATATATATATATATATATATATATATATATATATATATATATATATATATATATATATATATATATATATATATATATATATATATATATATATATATATATATATATATATATATATATATATATATATATATATATATATATATATATATATATATATATATTATAACAAATTTCACTAAAAAGTGTTTTTGAAATTTACAAGTTCTTGGGAAAGTTTAAGACCCTGTATCTTAACAACGAAAAATTTGAGGACCCATGTTTGTCAAACTTTTATTCATTAAATTGCCTCAGAAATACGCCCTTAAATTTTCGTACCGCAATTAAGAAATACCCTGTATATTATATTTTTTATAAAAGCTTTGTCATGAATTATTTAGTTATAAGTATAGTTCAATATGGGGTAAAAGTATGCCAGGTGATAAGAACTTATTTTTGTGTAAGAAAAAAAATATTTCTTTTGGCCTAGGTTTTAGGCACAGTCATGTGTGACATGCTCCGCACCTCAAAAGGATTACTTATATAAATGTGAAAGTTCGTTTTTTAGAACATACAGGGTTATTTTAAAAGTTGTATTTTCCTTTTAACACTGCATAAAATGCGATAAAATAAGTTTTTTTTTTAATAAAATTAACCAAAAAGATTTTTTTCGAGTTACAGGGTGTTAAAGTTTTAGGAAAATATTGCCTTTTTGTCATAATTTTCCTACCACTTCAGATATTTCCACA
Organism: Listronotus bonariensis; assembly: GCA_014170235.1. Classification (NCBI taxonomy): domain Eukaryota; kingdom Metazoa; phylum Arthropoda; class Insecta; order Coleoptera; family Curculionidae; genus Listronotus; species Listronotus bonariensis. Next base: position 54,190 of record JACEGR010004985.1, on the reverse strand, counting down.
AAATTTGGTACACTTCTTTCGACCATTTACATTTACATTCGAAGATTTGTACTGAAGGAATCTTGGTTCTTGGATTTTATGACACGGTCCAAACCCAAGAACCAAGATTCCTCAGTTGACCAAGGCAGTGAAAGCTTTCGTTCTATGTAAGATTTGTACTGATTCTTTTAGAAAAAAAATGGTACGCCACTGCTTTTTCTTCGAATTAGCATTACTTTTAAAATACTCAATTGGAGTTAATTTGGTTTTTTGATTTTGTTTCGTACGAGAAACGGTTTTCGTTTTAAGAAATAAAAGCCATTTTAATGCATGGAAAAATTAAGAAAATCTTATGTACGGTGTTTTGTATATAAAATTCGTTTTTGTCTAATTTGTATTAAAGTAAGGTGAAATAATTATATTACTAAAATTTAAATATCTTAAAAAGTTTGTTGACCTTAGAAAGCTATTGCAGTCAAAAATCTAACTTAGAATTTTATTCGCCTTCGAATTATTACACACGATTTTTAAGGATCCCCATACACTCATCTAGTTTTGTGTTATATATTTTTTTAAATACCGCATTTTTAGCTTTAAATTTAAATTCTAAATTTAACAATTAAATAAATTAAAGACATGGTTTGTCCCAAAACCTAAACATAAATTAAATAGTCTAAAAGCTTGTTATTACGTACTTGTATATTACTTTGTAGTTTTCTTTCTTTTTATACTTTTTGTAGGGGTTTTATTGCAAATTAACCAACAAAAATCTGCACACATTGGTTCCAAACATTTCCCGTTTTATCGCCTCTTTATTATGCAATATATCTTGAAACCTTTAATCATGTTCATCTAATACTGCATCCAGATTAGCGGGGAAAAAAGTTTAAAAAATGAATTTTAAGGGACACGTTTTTTTTATATTTGAGTATTATTGAAAGTTCATTGTTTTTGAATAGTTTGTTGGTAGTATTTATGTTTTTATTTTTGAAAATATTGTAATACCGTTCTAGACAAGTACTTAATGGTATTTTTTTAACGTAATCTAACTTAATTTTAAAATTAGTGTTCTTTATGAGCATTTGAATTTGCGAGCCTACACGATGATACGTTTTTTTTCTTTGAGTTGTTCAAGTAGCAAAAAGCTTCAACATTCTCATTCATAGCCTTCATAACACGTTTTAAAAGAACTAGCTTCAAAGAAAGTAAAGCTAGAATATGTTATTTACTTGGAACCAATGATGAACAATTTCAACTTTATATTTCTATAAGTCTCTTTTAAGATTATTTTAATCAAACTGAGTAAGAAAATACGGTATTTTTGTTGAGCTAGTGGTTTATGAAGATAAATTAGAGTAGTTATTCGATGGGATGATTTTGTAAAAATGTCCTAGGTCGGTAAACTCATTTCTCTTTCTACTAATTCGAACTGTTTTTGTATCTACAAGTACGATCTTTACAGAAAAGAGTATTTATGCAAGAACGTCACACAAAAATCCATAATTATAGCAATTATAAAAAGACTTTTACAAAACTTTTGACGTGCCAGCAAAAACTTAAAGCAGTTGTATAATTGGCACCCTTTATGCTTCATGTTTATCGCATTTTTTTTAAGGAGGATTTCGTTGCAGACCAGTGTCTTTAAACAAAAAACTTCATATTAAAAAGCATTAAACCATCATAAATAATATATTTATTTTTAAAAGTTAAAAGGATTGATTAAATATTCATAGTCGTTGCGTCATAAGCAAACAGACAACTTTATTAACACCTTTAAGTAGAAACGCCACTGTCCGACAGTAGTTGACGCCATAAATTGAAGCGTGCGGACTTTTATTTTATGAAAATACAGATATGTGGACACATTTTGTGCTCTTATATATTAGGCTGGGTTTTTTTGAGTTATAATACCAACGCGTCAGCTGGGTTCATGTAAGGGATGATTCTTTAGGGGCTTGCTACAGTGGTGTATAGATGCATTTAGTTGGAAAAGTTTTAAACAGTTCTATCAATTTTTAAAAGCATTATAGATGGTATATTTTTAACAAAGAAGTGTATGAAATTGTATTGTTAATTAATAGTATTTGCAAGAATATTTAAGTAAACCACGGTTCGTTAGTACTTAAGCTTTTAGCCTTTGTTTACTGTTCTAAGATAAAAAAAGAACAAAACTAAAACGATTATATACTTAAAAAATAAAAAGGTAGGTACTGGCAAATGAAGAACAGTATAACTTTTTAAAGTTCTACCAACCAGAGTACCAGTGCAGATTTTTCTTTCTTTGGGCAGTCTACAAACGCTAATGTCTCACTTAATTTTTTTTTTTAAGAATAGATATAGTAATTACTACAGCAAACAGCTCTTTATTGAATGAAAACACGAATGTAAAAATTGGGAGAGATGTCATATCCTAGTACGGAGTACGAGCTTTTTAAAGTTGCTGTTTTTGTAGGTATGCTTGTGACAATTAAAGGCGCGTATTTACTTAGGTAATGTCTACGGCTGCACAGCAACGAACGTATATCTACGCCAAGAATGTGCATACATTTTGTTTGGCATGCGATCTGACTTTTACAATATTGTTTGACGTTACCAAGTAGCAAATTGTTAGACAGCACAACCTCATTTAATGTCTTTTTTTTCTTTAAGTGCAATACTGTACAGTAGGTCCACAGGTGGACTTTCCAATAGGACAAATGGACCAAAAATTGACATGTTCAAGAAAGTCGTGTAGGCAACTGCTTTTGCTTCTTAAAAAAACAATATTCACGTTGAAAAAATTTGTTTTGTTTTGTTCAGGGGCTCCAAAACCTACAAAAATTGGAAAATGTCAACAAAAAAGGTTCTTAGAATTAAATGAGGATACGACATCGAAAATTTTACATAAAATAAAAAAATGTTTTCGTATCATATTGGTATAATCTTGTTTTGCACCTTTTTACATAATTTACCTGGTTTTACATTTTTGTATTTTAATATATTTGGCAACTTTGACATTAATTATTGTGTTGTATTTAAACTAAATAGGTAAATTACGTAAAAAAGACATAATTTTAAAAAATATGACATGACATATGACAAAAAATTGGCTTATTTTATATAAAATTTCAGATATGGAATCCTTATTCAATTTTAAAAACCTTTTTTATTTAACATTTTGCTGAATTATTAAAAATAAAAGCAGTTTTGTCTTGGTCCATGTTCACATTTTCGTGGTTTTTGGAGCCCCTATACAAAACAAAACATTTTTTTAACGTAATTCTTGTTTTTTTAAACAGCAAAATCAGTTGCCATATGCGACTTTCTTAAACTTTTAAATTTTTGGTCCATTTCCATCCGTGGACATACTGTATACAGAGCGTAGGCGCTCTCTTGCACATAACTGCTTTGCGTACAAATTGTTCCTACACAGATATACGGGACCATTGGCTTTACGTGTCTTCGAAGCACAATTTGAAAGGATTTACTAGGCAAAATACTACACCTAAGTTTGCCACTGCCTTCTGTGAGGTGACGAGCAATTAAAAATTCCTATGTATGACGCCAAAAATTAAATAGGGTGTAGGTTGTAATGACAGGCTAGACGCTGTAACCCGCTCCCCCGCTCCCCAATTAGTCAATGTATAAGGTAATAATTAAGAGGTATCCTAGTGCATCGCTTGTTACTGTCTGTTAACATTTTGTGAACGAATTCTTAAAAATTACTTTCTTGTGATTGAGAAATGCCATATAATTAATACTAACGCGTGAAGAACACTAACAGAAATTAGAAATTACACAAAAATGACGGCATGTGCACATGCCAACAAAGCGAGACCGGTGAGTGACTATGCTTATAGTCACGCACCGGTCTCGCTTTGTTGTTGCTTTTGTTGCCCATAAACCTTTTGATTGGGGTAAATGTAAATAATTATTGTCTTTATTGCATATAAAATATGATGCAATTTATTTTGGCAGAGAGTTTTACCAACTTGCATTTTATTTTGTAAAATTCTTAAATATAAAATTAACGCACAAATAAATGCTTTAATTAATATTTATAAATAAATTTAACCCAAAAGCTTTTTTAAAGTAATATATTTTTAATTAAATGTGTTTTAAGGATTACCTTGTCCATTAAATGAACACATCGGACCACTGTGCGATGCTACGCGACAGACTACGCACAACTCGAACTGGGATCCCTAGTTTGGCTTAGTATTTAGCATAACTATATCTGATTTATTATTAGTTAGGATAATGGGGATTAATGTATCTTTTATTAATGATTGAGTCAAAAACACTTGCGCCCTGTCAATATGTAACATAAATTTTAAGCTTTCGCTTATTAAAACTTGGTTGTGCAAATAGTGGTCGAAAAATAAAGGAGGGTAATAAACAGATTCGTTTTCGTGGGCTTTATTTGCTTTAGCCCAGGCTTTAGTAAATTAATAACGAACGGAAAAACTCGCAGATAAATTTTCCATATGACGTGCGAGAAAGAGAAAGGTTGGAAAGGCTGCCTTTGGACAAGTGGTTTGGCAGGTTTATTTTAGCAACACATCTGTTATACACATACATACATACATACACAATTTTAGAGAATATGATATTCTAGAGGTTAATAGGTTAAGTCATTTACGGTGGCGAAGAAGTAAGTATAGTAATTAAAAAATATGAATACGGATCACCAAAATCAAATGATTTTATACGATACTTCAAGAATACCAAAAATTAAGTTTACTAAAACCATTTACATAAATATGTATCTTTAATATTACATTGTGGAACCAGCTGCCCGCGGATGCCTCCCCCGAAACAGCACCGTACCCAGGGGGGTCATTTGAGCAATTGCTCCTTTTCCCAGGAGAGGTGTGAATAGGCTTTTCGGCAAAAGTAGGGGTATAAATAAAGCATTACTGCCCTTTTTGGTGTTTTGCCCCTTTCAGGAGAGAAATGTATGTTAAAAGGTAGTTCTTCCAGTATTTGTCTTGGCGTATTCTGGTAGGTTAAAAATTCCGTCATATATGTCAAAAAAGTTGTTTGAATGTGACGACCTTTTTTTGCTCTTTAATTTTTTCAGATTCATGTTTTTATTTTTGGTTCTTGCCCCCCAAAGCCATTTCTGCGTACGGGCCAGCCTCCAATCCTTGCGAAAGACTTGGCATATATATATATATATATATATATATATATACGGTACGTTAGTATTTGGGCTTTAGCCTTCATGGATTGTCCAAAGATTTAAAAAACATGAGCGAAATATTAACAGGACAGAAATTAAAGCATTTTCTTTAACTCAACATATGGGTAATTAGGTAAAAGACAGGACAAAAACCTAGAAATCACCTAATATTTGGTAATAATTAATTTATCGACTTTTTTAATTTTCATAATACAGGATGTTTCAGAATTCACTACAAATATTTAAAAGGCGTATTTCTGGAATAGAACTTTTTATCATACGCGCAAGCGCAGTCGCCATATTAAAATGGCGGTAATTCAAACTTTTGTACTGTTTTCATCAACAATGGGTGGGCAAGGAATATTATCTCTACAAAAAATAAATTACTGGAAAAAACCTCGATGGTGCTTTACTTATTTATGATTCAGTTGAAGCTTATAATTGTGAACAAATAAAAAGGTTGCCAAAATACATGGGCGTCTGCAAAATGGGAAAAAAGTGAGGTAATAGAAGAGGTTAGACGTCACCATTTGTTTACAAGCTACAAACTTATAAATTAAATTAATATTTACAATTTTATTTTAAATAATAATGCTAATATAATTGTAATAATTAAAAATATGTTTTAGGTATTGCTTATCGCACAGCATGCGCACAAAAAAATTGTAATGAAAAAATCTATTAAAATAAGACTTTTTATATTTATTACTTATGCCCTAAAAGCCCTAAAATGCATGCACTCCGAAATGAAGCCATCGTAATTTGCGTAAAAAAATAAAACAATTATTTTAAAGTGTGGGTATGACCATTTGCAGACCTTTGTTACTTTAGTAATTGTATTTATTGGTGGTTCTAAAAAATGAAAAGATAGCCAATTTTGGGCAGGAATTGAGGAAGTAAACACCGATAATAATCAAAATTTCCTATATACGCTATTTTTTAAAAATATAAACTACATAATCGAGTTAGCCACAAAAAAATCAATCCTGTTTGCACGCTGAAAAATTGAATACCATACGTCATGTATGTTTACTGGAAGTTTCCTTTTTAATACAATACGTCAGGTACTTGGCTTGCTTCTGGATTAGGTAAGTAAATACCTATCTAAAATAAATTAAATAGCTGACCTACGTATTGGTAGTTCTTACAAGGGAAGGTAATTAATTACATTGCATCATATTTTTGGTACTCTGACAGTTAAGAGATATTTTTAAAAAATTATAACAAAAATATTATTTTCTTTCTTAACATTTTTTCATAAATGGTTTATTTACATGCTTGTGATAACTTAAAAATCAGCAATAATTGACGTATAGTGTATTATACATGTTTTATGTAGAATTTAATAGAATCAAAAGGTTGTTAAAATATATAGGGTGTTCCATAACTTATAGATATGGGGTCATTTAAGTATTACGTAAGAGAGCTTACGTAAACATTTGTATATGCATTTTTTTTTATGTATTTCATCTTTTTTATTGTTTTATAAGCAGCAGTTATAATTCTAGGCTTTAACGCCCAAAAATATCGTTAAACAAACTCTACTGACATGGTATTCAACATAGAGCAAGGTACAAATATTACAATATTAATTAAATTACTAACAAAACAAAGATTTTTAAAATTTTTGGTTTGTTTATTAATGTCTACATTCAGCCATTTAAATACAGAAATACAAAAAATAACGTAGTTTTTATTGTGACCGGCCAACAGAGTTAATCATAAGAAATAAATCTGTCGTATAAAGTCAGTGTTTCCACCTCGCAGTAAAACTAAACGAAAAAGTTATAAATATATATATATATATATATATATATATATATATATATATATATATATATATATACTTACAATTCCAAACATTTTGGCTAATTAAAATTTGACCTTCAGAACTTGTGATAGAAGTAATTTATAAATAAGAAAAAATATGCTATGTGACTGACATATGGAAACGCCGCCGAAAGGTTATGCTACGCCAGAAAAGTTTTATCGAATAAGTTATGTGTGACATAAAAATAATTGATGCCAGCCCAATACATTTTTCGGTTAAAAGATCCAATGAGTTAGGAATAAATATCCGCAATAATTAGAAAACATGTTTTTTTCGTGTTTTTAGTAAAACATCGGTTTTCTGCAAAGTTGATTTACTGGCGATAGTTGAACGTGACAACGTCAAAAGAATTATTACCTTTATCACCGGAATTATTGTTGCTATAAACAATTGACACCACATTCACGGGTCCATCGAAATATAAAACGTTGTCACGTCAAAAATTCGACGACAATAATATATATATATATATATATATATATATATATATATATATATATATATATATATATATATATATATATATATATATATATATATATTTACGTTAGTTGACAGAAACTTTCCATGTTTTACAAAATTGTTATAATTTTTTCAGGGACTCTTTAGCCTATATGTTTCGATGATATGATAAGGGTGGTTTAGAGACTTATTAGTTAATAAGCATAACAATTTAAAACCTATAACTTGTTTAAAGATGCTTGTGCAGTAGATTTTTGCGTATGATTTCTATTGTTTTTAGGCAGCGTTGCCAAATATAAATACCACGGTAGTCAAATTACTTTAAGCACTTATTTGACTCTTGTGGTATCGGTATAACTACCTTAAGCAATCGATGGCAAAATGTCGGTAAACGATTTCAACTTGACGCGGTCCAAACTCAAGAACCAAGATTCTTTAATCCTAGTACTTATTCCCAAAATGGTTTTAACACTCACATAGTAGATTGGATTCATTATTAGTCACTTATAGCAATTATTTTTCAATCTTCTTAAAAACAATAATGTAATTTTACGCAACACTTCGTTCACTAACTACATTTTGTACTTATATATTTTCTTGATATTTTTGCCAAAAAATTTTGGTATAACTTGAATATGAAATCTATTTGAAACTACATTTCGACATTGCGAGCAGTAATTTCCATACTCGATTCTAAGCGAGGACCATAACGTATTCATTATTTGTGGAAATCACCGAAAATGTGTATCGTTTTAAAGCATGGGCGCAGTCAGAGTGTAAAAACTATCAATAAAAGCCCCCATTGGTTTAATTTGACACCCCGCTTACCCAGCGGCTAAGTACTACTAAATGCGCGCCACTGCGTGGGTGGGTTGCCATATATGTAAAACAGTAAAAAGCTGCTGCTGACGTAATCACTACTAGACCCCCATTCCCATGTCATCCAAAAATAAGCAAAACTAAGGACCCCCCCGCCCCCTATAGTGCTCACGTAATACTTGAACGGCCCAGATGCATAAAGTTGCTAACTATTGCTAAGGTCTAACAATGACTACAAAGGAAAAAAAACTTGGTAAAATAGTTTAACTTAGAGAGATAATCAATTATTTTAATTAAAAAAACTTAAATCCTGAGCACAGTTTTATAACTAATGGGAACAAAAAGTAAACTACCTATTTTTATTACACAATAACTAGCTGATTTTTTTGTTTTTTTTAAGAAACGAATCTAATAAACAAGTTATAATGATGTTGATTATGTCTATTAGTACTCTACTATCAAATGTGGCCGCAGTTTTTATTTATTTTTACTAGATTAGAATTAATATATGGGTTTATAATTATTATACTAAATTAATTATGACACGAAAAATAGGTAACTACCTATTTTTCCATTATAAGTAAAAACTAGTCCTCACTGTCTCTTTTATTAAAAAAGTAAATATTTTTCTAACTAAAAATATTTTATTTTTTATTTTTACTGATTGTTTTTCAACTTTATGCGTATAGATTAAGAATCAGCCTCGGGGTCGGATTGACTCTTTGGGGGCTGGACTTGAAGCGCCTATTTTATCCCGCGGCGCCATAAAATAAAATTAAAGAGCCAAAAAAAAGATTTTTCGCTGTTTGGCGCCTATTTTATCCCACGGCGCCATAAAATAAAATTAAAGAACCAAAAAAGATCCTTTCCTGTTTGGCGCCTCTTTTATCCCATGACGCCCCATTCACAAATTAAAAAAGGTCCCTCCCTTTGTTGCGCTTATTTTATCCCACAGCGCCCTAAACTTCCGATTTAAAATTGATTTAAAAAAAAAAACGTTTCCTGTCTGGCGCCTATTTTATCACGCCGCCCTAGGCTGTATCCTAGTGGGTAATACGGCACTAATCAGCCTGTAATGAAGTTTTAGCGATCTATATTATCAGATGCCAATTCCAAAGTAATTATTTTAACAAAAAAGGTAATACAGGTAAAAGTTGCCCCCTGGCATAGTATTTGCAAAAAAAAATAGTTTGGCCATTAAAGCAGAAATCGAAAAAGGATTTTATCGGAGTTCCTTTAAAATTTAAATTTTTCCCCAAATCTTTTCATATACTCGAGGCAGCTTGAACTCTAAATGTATTTCCCTCGAATCGTATTTAGGAACATTCGGTTCCAATCTATTTTCTTATCCGCAAATTTATGCATTAGAAAATAGTCATTTTATGTAAGTATAACTCAGTTAAGGATTTTGAAGGAACATAAAGCTGGAAGTATATTTATAACAGCTTACATCAAATTATACATTGTGGACAAAAAAACATTTTGCAAGATTAAGGAACTATTAGTTCTGCAAAAGCTCGTATGGGATTTTATTGTTATTAAAATGGATACAATGTGTTGAGGCCGGGCAGGACCGTGAGAGGAGAATTGTAAAATGAAGAGCGAAAAATTTTTTAAAATGAAGGGCGGTACCTATAAATTAAACTTTTTGTAATCAAAAATAATATAAATAAATAGTGAGGACCTATTTTTTGGCATACAAGAAAAAAAATTACCAGTATCGCGGGTTTAAGTTAATCTTTTGGGGAAACCATTCATTCATAACTTGGATGGTTGCTGCTTGGTCCGTTCGTTTACCCCCGAGTATGCGTGCCCGGTCACCCATCCAAGTTATGGCTGCGCTCCTCAATGCTTAACTCCGGTGATCAACGGAGCCGACCCCACCGGATCAGCAACAAGCGCGCCTTTATTTTGATAGGTACCTATAATATTTTTTAAAATATGTTTTATGCCTTTTTAAAGTAAATACCCGGTTTTAATATTCGGTATACCCAATCATCACAGTTTGTCAAATATTTTATTGTGTCTTTTTTTTACAATTTTACAAATTCGCACCTGCGTTCTATACGCTAAAATGTATTTAAACTTTGATCAGTCTTTTGTGAGTTAAGGTATATAAAGAGAGATATTTTGGAAAGGAAAATTTTTTGTTAAAAATAAAATGTTTTCCATATGGTATTAAAAGATATAAGCAATCAACGACGTATTTTTATTTAAAAAATCAAACTTTTTAATATTATTTTATCATTTTACTGTAAATAAAACTTTGAAATTATACTTTTTCATAATTTGGATAACAGCCTGAAAACCAGAAACATTAAATATTTTAAAAGAAATTAAAAACATGCTAATTAATTTAAAGCCTTATAGTTTAGAACAATATTTAATTATGGGATTTTTGTTTTTTTTTTAAATATATTTAGAACATCGGGTTTATTTTCTTTTCCCTTGACGTCATAACATTATGTGTTTTGATTGTACAGGGTGGCGCCATTTCGTTGACTTTGCAGCGTAGAGCGAAAACCAGAAGAGATTGAACAAATCTGATTATAACACAAAGTAAGGTTTTTTAAATGAAACACCCTGTATATTTTATCATTAATAGAAAGGTCTTCCTAAGAGCCGTCAAAAATACCACATTTAATATATTTATTTTTGTAATAGTTTCGGAAATATAGCCATCGTCCGGAATTCGATAATAAAATGCCATTTTTAAAATATACAGGGTGTTTTGTTAAAAAAAGTGATAATGACCATATTTTCGAAACTATTAAAAAATAGATATAATAAATGTGTTTTTTTCTTATATGTTTTAAGGAGACCTTTCAACTGATGATAAAATATACAGGGTGTTCCATTATAAACAACCCAACTTTGTGTTTTAACTTTTAAAAAAAGTCAACGGAAAGAATGTAGATACGCCACATTTTACGTAAAATCCCTAAGTACCTGGCCAAATTAACAAAATTTTAAAAACACGCTGTATCTCCAAAACGAATCATGTTAGCCATGGTTTGCTTTTACCATTGATTTTTTTGTTTAAAAATTGAAATCGATATTACGCAATCAGATTTGTTCTATCTCTTTTAGTTTTTAGTAATGTATAAATAAATTTAATTTAACATAAAAAATAATAAATAAATAAAAATAATTTTTATTATATTTAAAAATATGTCTTTTTAAAAAAGATATAAAGCAAATAACTCTATTTTGCAGAAAAACAACTCTTTCTTTTTATTAAAATTTTAAAATTAAAAAAATGCCGTAAAGAATTAATCGTCTTTCTGTCATACAAACATTAATTTTTCTTGATATAATGAAAAAGTAACATGACAATTTTTAAAGAACTATCTGCTTCCAATTCCATTCGTAATTTAGGCAGAATAAAAATAATCCATTCCCGCTTGAACCTCATCTGAATGATATAATCCGGTGAGCCGAGGCATTTTTTCTTGTCATTAAGGATCTGAATGTCGTTTTAGAAATCCCGTATAATTGGAACGTTTTTATATTTAGGTGGCCAGTAAAATTATACGTGAATCCAGTAGATATTAACACTTTATTTTTTGTTATTTTAAAAAGAAATGTATATTATAAATTATATGGTTGTAAGCAAGTTTGCCTAACAAAAATATCGTTTAAATAAAAATATACCTACAAAATTGGCGAAGCATAAAAAAGAAAAACTTTTTTTTGTGAAACTTAAGACGCAACTGTTACACAAATTTAAACATGTAACTGATTTGACATATAATTTTCCTTTTACATAAATCAACCTTTTTCTCACCTTAGGCGTAATAAGAGTTTTTTTTAATATAAAGGCATGTAATGTTTGTATCCTACTATATAGTGTGTCTGAAAAAGTAGTGTAAAATAAAAAAGTCCAGTTTCTTTGAGATTTACCTACATGATACTACTGCGAAATGGCCAGTAAGATTAGTGAACCAATTGGAAAAAAAAGGTCGGAAATTTAAGTACTGCCAATACTCTTCGAAATCCCACCTCTCTATGAATAGCTCGATTTAACTAGAAACACGGGTTCAAAAGTGTTACAACATCTAGAAATTATAGTGGGATAAATGGCTGGATAGTTACAGATTTTTGATGTTTTAGCTCTTATGTGACCCTTTCGGTTCAATCAGAAATGCTACTAAGTTTAGGATTTTAAATGGAACATCCTCTTTATTTAAAAATATAATAATTCAACGGAAAATTCTAAGCAAATACACGTGGTACATGCTCAATCTATGTTAGTAGTTTTCGAGAAAATGATATTTCAAATGTCATAATAACTGCCATTTTTATCGTCTTGTTAAAAAACAAATAAAAATAGAAAACGGTAATTGCCATTTTTTTCTAAACCTTATAGTTTCAAACATTTTATTAGTAAAGCGCTAACCTGCCTTAAAAACAGCAAAAAAACATTGTCCTTGCCAATTAAATGCTAAGTTGGAGAACAGGTATATTTATGTTAACAAGTAAATCGTCAACGTTTTGAGTGTCATGGTTGCGGCAAACCACCACATTTTTCTCTCTTATCTCAGGGTGTGTCAAATTATTTTACTTCTTGCACAGTCCGGACAAGGCGTTGCGTAAGCTTCAGGTCGACCTGGCTGTGGTTTACAATATTTAGGGAGTCCTGCGCGCTTTTGCTAAAGAGTGCGGACAAGTCTGTAAACGAAGGTGTGTAAAGGGCCTTTATACCCATCTCCCAATACCCCATTAAGGACCCGCACTCTTCAGCATCTGGCCCAATACCGAACCAAAGTTCGCCCGAAAAACATCTCCCTTAAGGCTTTGGGCGCCACTGGGTATTTTTGCCGAAGATTGTGGTAACATCTTTTAGTGGGTGTTGGTTAAGGGCCTTGCTTCCTAAAACCTGGCACCCAGATAATGACCCGCAAACCTCAGAATCATGTCGTCACAAAGTTCGCCCAAATCTCATGTTTGGGGTCCTCGATTATCTTAATTATTATTATAATTATTGTTGACATTTTGGTATACAAATTATTTTCTGGTCCCCTCGTGATGTAAATAATTTAGGCTTTCCTGATACGATAATCTGCAATTTACCTTTGAGCCCTCTCGACTGGTTCTAATTAACCTAATGATGGGTGAGTTTTGGTTAGTCGAGATTTTTTGTACTGAGTTTACTTTAAAAATGCAAATACTTATTGCACCTAAGTTTCGTATTTATTAAAAATTATCATCAAGTTACAAAGGTTTCTTAAAGATGTTGGCAAATACTTTTCGTCAAAAATTTAGTTAAGTCCCTACGTCTCATAACTAGGAAGTAATAAAGCATTTACAAAGTCAATTTAAAAACAACACTGAAAATATTTTAATTTATCGAAATAAACATATTACTTACAAGATTTACCTATTTTAATTACAGTTGTAAGTGAAAAACCTCTCCATAGTTTTACAAAAAAGTAAACCGACGGCAGAAGAGATGTTTAGTCAACTCCGTCACAACCAGAACTGAGTCCGATTTTGTTACAAGGAACATTTGATAAACGGTTGGCATTTAAAGAAAAATAAATACACAACCTTGATTATTATGACAGTATTTAAGGCTATTTTTTCAAACAAATATCAGGGTATGTCAGTGTGACATGTCTTTGCTTTGAATTCTCTGAAGAATCCATTAAAAAAATATATACAAATTATTTGTTGTAAAATAGTAAAGTAGCTTAGAACAAAGTGACACACAAGTGTTAAAACACTAGAAATTTGCATTTTACCCAGCCATACATCTTGTCTCACTAAAATTTAAAAATTGTACCACACTTTTGAAGATAATGACAAACTTGCTAGTAAAGTAATTTCGTGGCCACCATGTACATACGGCTATTGGTTTTGATGTCACCACTAATATGCAATTTTATTTGAATATTGTCTTCTCTTTTACTTAAATAGGAATGATAATCATAGTAGTTGATGATTATGTACTAATAGAAGTAGATAAAAATCGTGATTTGACATCGTAATCAAAACAACATTACAATTACGCTATTTTGTTCCAGTTGAAGCGATACGTGTCAACACATGTGCATCGCATGTCCAAGTCATTACAATCGCATTACAGTGTGATTTAGGTTTACCGTGCACGCGACTGCCACGCGTCTTTAGTGATACGTTTACAGCACCTCCCATTCGTGGCAAATCCCTTCGCACAGACGTCGCATATCCCTGGATATGGATAAAACATAATTTGATCAGTAGCGGTCTTTGACAAGGAAATGATGCGTTTTTAGTTTAGTATACTTTATCTGCTGTTGCTTTAATTAAAATATATTTGCTCCCGCTACTTGATTTTATTATTATTTATTATACTGGGTTAGTAAAAAGTTCTGCAACTTTTAAATTTATTTAACATCGCTACAGCTACATTTACAAAAATTATTACCTAAGATGTTTTCGACATGTAGAATTAAATAGTGATATCGGTATAAATATCGCTTTTGTGCTACACGTATTTTTTTCCTTTTTCAATTGAATGTCCCTTTAATTTTTATTTCTATAAATTAGGCGGCGCAATTTAATAAGTTTATCAATGTTCGAATTTCTCTCTTCATTAGATGCCTAAATATGACCTACTACAACTTTGTTATAAAGTATGTTAGCGACTAAATATCCTAAAAACAGCTAAAAATGTGTTCACAAAATTCGGTATTAGGAGTGTTTTTACGCATGTCTCATTGGAAAAGTAATATCAGCAATGTTACAAGATCTTAATAAAAATGCCCTGTTGTCATATCCTAGCAACTAGTAAAAATTTAAAACCTTACTAAAGTAGCTCAAAACTGAGAAATCGCGCCAATATCAGTGCTTAATTCAACTTGTTCAAAATCCTTTACATACCGAATTTTGTAAACGCAGCTTAAGAGAATGTAGAAATATTTAAGTGCTCTGTACTTTTTACCGAACATGGTGTTGTTAAATTTACCAAACTTAAAAAGTTTAAAAATGTATAACCCCATTAGATTTGGCCTGCCTTATTTGTTACGATAAAAATAAATTGGGCATTAAAAAAACACAAAACTAGGGTATCTAGCAATGGTGCTGACAATATTGTTAAATTTTTCACGTCCAACACCTTTCAATGATTAGCTCTGAGTAGCTGAAGTTCTTAGAGGGGCCAGCTCTAACTAGTTCATCTGCTTTCTTGTAACGTTTTAATCTTTTAGAGTAAAACTTGTTTTGCACATTTCAAGTTATTGATTAATAACTTGTTCAAATACTTGCTTAAATAATTGATCAAGAAATTAAAAAGATCAGATTCCTTTCACACACTCTTTAAGTTATTGACCAGTTCTATTTTGTTCACTTTAAAGGTTCTGCTAACTTAATTATGTTTTTATAATGAGTTAAGGTGATAAAATAACTGATTGTAAACCTTTATTGTATACTGTTTGCCCACCGAGAATTGAACTCGAACGCCTGAAGGGACAGGGGAAGAAATTGACATCCTTGAATATCATTCGACGATGCTTTGGAGGCTCGTCTCGACGGCCACCAATGTGTAAAAGAGTTTCTGTTCGCAAAAAGGCATTGTTGCCAAACTATTGAAAATATAGGGACACATTGGGGAGATATAAATATTTAATTTAATCATAGTTACCATTATATTTGGTTCTTTTGAGAAAATCATGTAATATGCGATAAAATAACATTACTTTAAGGAATCCAAAATAACAAGAATAACAAAATTAACACCTTGATTAAATAGTAAATATTAAAATAAAATAAAGTAAAATAAATAAGGATTATTAGGATAAAAACATCCTAAAACCAACAAATTTTTTCCGCATTCTTTTGATCAAGCTAAATTCGCTGGGCAAATACTATATGTCCTGATATTTTCATATCAATAATATCTAACTCAAAAAATGAAAAATAGAACAAGCTCGAATTTCTTCAGGTACATGGACAAACTATTGATCAATAAATTTAAAAAAGTTTAAGTAGCTCCAAATCAAAACGCAGTTTTTAATAAAATACAATTTTTAGAAAATTTACTAAGTATTTGCTTTTTATTCATTTAAAAAAATCGCAATATGCCATTTTTATATGTTTATAGTATAATAAAATTTTGGTAAAAATACATTTTAAACGTAAATTATCAAACGCGGAGAAAAAATTCTAGGATACTCTTAAAATTGTGTTTTATCAAAAATTGCGTTTTGATTTGGAGCTCCTCATTAGTTAAATTAATTCATCAGGTGTAAAACGTACCTAAAGCGTATTTAAATCCATTGACCTCTAAGAAGGTTATTTAGTATTTAAATTTACTTTTTCCTATTCTTTTATTATAAACTTTAATTTATTTATTTTTTTAATTTATTTTTGTGTTTATTTTTTATTTATAAGAGTTTACCTATTAAATATAATGCATCTTATAACAACAAAATTGTAGTTAAGTGCTTTTTATAATCCCCCTCTTTTTTTAACCTGTTTATCTACGTCCCTGATTTAATAGAGGTTTTAAAGTTTTAAAATTGTGATTGGGAATTTATAGCAGCAGATTATGTTCGGTTCGTTTCGCGGTCAGGGGTACATATTAAATTACGTCTAGATTTAGATACTGTTTTATCAGCCACTAAATCTCCTATAAAATTTGTTTTTGGTTTCCCGCCTCGTTTCCCGCTGCTCCAAATCGAATTTTCTATTTTAAATTGAGGACTTTTTCTCAATTCTGTTTTTATCGCAACTAAATTATTTTGGAAATATATCTAAATTTATATAGTTTTTATGCAGCGAATATAAATTTATGTTTTATATCTTCATCGCATGTTTTCTTATCACAACCCTCGAGGTATCAAAAAAAAACCTTATCAAAAAAGCAAAAATTGTAAAGCCTCGCATTTAAATCCAGTGATAATATTTGACAAAACACTTGTGAATTATAAATATTATGATTATGCGGGAAAATTAAAAAAACAGTTTTTTTTTTTTAAAAATTTATTAAAACAGTTTAAATAAAAAGTAAAGCCAAGACATGAGCAAAAATGTATTTATTAGCAAGTACAAAAACATAATACTTAAAGAATTTCGGAGTTCCATTTTCTTTATTTTTATTTAATTATTCGCAAAACCTTTCGCGCATTCCTATCTCCGTTCGTTTTAAAGTGTAAACTATTTTTAACACGCTTTTATTAACTTGGGTTGTAACTATCCATCTATCTATCTATCTATCTATGTAACGGAATCTTTGAGCCTAATTTTAACCAACTTCCAGCTATTCGATTTCTTTGAAACTTTGCACACGTGTCAAGGACCGATGAAGATGCAATAATTTAAAAACAGTATCCCGTTATCTTTTTTTGAATCGCCAGGAAAAAAAAATTCCATTATATTATAAAAACAACACCTAGGATGCCATCTGTTGGCAACATTTCAAACTTTGCTATTAAATGAAGAAGAAATTTTTTAGTTTTTACACAATTTGGTTAGTTGCACCATGAGTGTTTAATTTTTATGAAAAATAAAAATATAGGGTTAGTTGCACCATTAGTTCAAGGATTAAATAATAAAAATTACATTATGTGTAATGTATACATAATACATAATGTGCAATTAATAAAAATTAACATTCTTTTTTTGGATCGCCAGGAAAAAAATTTTCCTTTATATTATAAAAATATAAAAACAACACCTAGGTTGCCACCTGTTGGCAAAATTTCAAACTTTGCTACTTAATGAAGAAGAAATTTTTTAGTGAGTTGCAATCTGTTGGAAAAATTTTAAAATGTGCCACTCTTGTTCATTAAAAAATTTTTTCGCCATTTTGTCAAGAGTAGCAGAAACTAAAAAATGAAAAATAATTAATAGTTTAAAAAACTAAAAAAACACGCTTTTATATGCAACCGAACTAAAAATTAGAAAATAATTTTTCATTACAAAAGAGTTTGTCACTTCAGAATAAAAGCGTGGGGTGCATTTTACTATTTTTTCATAACTTTTCCCTCATAGATATTTGCAAATAGAATAATTATAACATTTAATATATTAAGCACCCCACGCTTTTATTCTGAAGTGACAAACTCTTTGTAATGAAAAATTATTTTCTAATTTTTAGTTCGGTTGCATATAAAAGCGTGTTTTTTAGTTTTTAAACTATTTTTTTACACTTAACTTGACTTGTTTACACTTGAAAGCATTGTCTACCACATTTACACAAACATATGTATCGTATTAGGTGGCATTTAAATTATTTGGGTTTTATGAAAATTAAAAACCTTTAATACCCAATGTATAAGAAATTGTGTTACTTATATTTTAAAATTTAGAATATACAGTGTGTCTCATATTGGGCCTACATGTTGGTAACTCGGGAACCATTAGAGCTATAGTTTTACTTAAACTAGGAAAGTTTTAGACAATTTAATTGCAAAATTAAGTCTGCTTTCTGATTTTATTTATCTTTCATGGTTTTTAAGATTAGAAAAACCAAAATGGTGCATTTTTAACTTTTGCATCTAGCTTGTAAACTACCAATTTTATAATTTTTAGATAACTACATTATTAGAACACTTTTTTAAAAAGAATTTAAGAAAACATGGTAGGTGGTAGAGGAGCTTTCCTCGCCTGAGGAGGTACCACCCCACTCACCCTTTAAAGGACCCGTAAAGTCTTAACGGACGTTTCGGGTTCTGGGTGTGTGAGTCAGTTTTCCTTCTTCCTTCTTTCTCTTTTCTTTTTTCCTTTTAACCCCTAAACTATGTACAAATGATGGCGGCACACCCGGAAGTAAAATCTTCCGGAGGTAAAATACCCCTCCATTCGGATCTCCGGGCGAGGGGTGCATCCGGGAGGCCTTCATCGAGAATTTAATTTCTTTTGCAAACATATGTGGGCTTAACACCAATATAAACTCCGTTCACCATCACCTTTGGTCATCTAAGCTCCCACATACTGTTTCCAACGGAAACAGAAATAAGTTCTAAATCCTTCAACCAGCCACCTTCTCTTTCCAGGCTATGAACTTGCTGAATCTTAAATCGGGTAGGCCCGATATCCTTTGGCTTAAACTTTCCCTTAGGTCTTCAACTAAATTTATATGCTGTTCGTACCGGTCCCCATCTAATAATTCCTATGTCGAATTCTTTGACTTTGTTTCAACAAAGATCGATAGCATAATTTCTCAGTTTTCATCGGCTGAAGTAATCGTGCTTGGCGACTTCAATGTCCATAATAAGG
Source organism: Listronotus bonariensis (assembly GCA_014170235.1). Taxonomy (NCBI): domain Eukaryota; kingdom Metazoa; phylum Arthropoda; class Insecta; order Coleoptera; family Curculionidae; genus Listronotus; species Listronotus bonariensis. The sequence goes on along the minus strand of JACEGR010004985.1, from coordinate 34,733 downwards.
ATTGGCTGAGCTCTTCAAAAACTGACCCCCAAGGCAGAGCAGCCGAAATCTTCGCAGTCAGTAACTCTCTTACCAACCTTATTATGGAACCCACCTACTTTCCTAGAGTCCCAAATCATAGTTCAAATCCCCTTGATCTTTTTCTTACTACCAACCCCGAACTCTATCAAACATCTGTCACAGCTTCCCTAGGTCGCTCAGATCATGGCTTAGTTACTATATCTTACCCTGCACATCCCGAGGTAAATGAATACATGCCACCACGCACCGTATGGCACTACAACTCAGCCGACTGGGATGGCCTGAGGGACTTCTTCGCCACTTACCCCTGGAATTCCATCTGCTTTTCTTCTCGTGATCCTTCTGAAATTTGCAATCAACTAACTGAATCAATTCAATTGGGCATTGAAACCTATATTCCACACCATCAAGAACCCCAAACAATCCAATAACAAACCCTGGTTTTCCAAATCTTGTGATAAAGCTAGAATTTTAAAAGTTCAGGCTCACAAAAGTTTCTACAGGATCCTAGTCCAGAAAACCGACAGGCCAGCATTGAAGCAAGAAACTACCACAATCAAACAATTTCTGAAGCCAAAGACTCCTTCGACAATCGTATTAAAAACAAAGTTCTTTCTTGCTCAAATGGCAGCAAATCTTTCTGGTCCTTTGCGAAAAACATAAGTAGGAATTTTTGTATCAGTTCTTTTCCACCACTAACTTTGGAAGATGAAATTATTTCTACCGCTAAAGGAAAGGCATAATTATTTGCTAAACAATTTGCTGCCAATTCAACCCTTGACCCTCCCGTAAATCATCCAATTCCAGCGGTTACCCCAGTTCCTCATAAAATGCCCGATATTATTTTTAAGGTAAAACACATTAGGCGTATCCTTTCTTCCCTTAACACCAAGAAATCGTCTAGGCTGGATGGCATACCAGCAATCGTTTTAAAAAATGTGCTCCAGAACTTGCACCAATCTTAACTTGGCTCTTTCGAATTTCTTACGACACAGGTATCTTTCCGGAGAGCTGGAAAGCTGCACGTGTTCAACCTATTCCCAATAAAGGATCTAAATCTCTTCCATCTAATTATAGACCAATTTCAATTTCTCAGTTCTTTGTAAAGTAATGGAAAAATTAATTAATTCACAAATTCTTAAGTACTTAGAAAAACACAAAATTTTGCATGACAGGCAGTATGGATTTCGCCACAAAAGATCTACAGCAGATCTTCTTTCCTTCGTATCACACTGCTGGAATAAGTCTCTTGAGTTTCTAGGTGAGTCCCAGATCGTTACTCTTGATATATCCAAAGCTTTTCACCAGATCTGGCATGCCGCACTTCTTAATAAACTTCCCTCCTATAGTCTTTCAACTAAACTCTGTACTTGGCTCTCCAGTTATCTATCTGATCGTCGTATATCAGTTATTGTGGAAGGCTATTCTTCAAGCTTTCACCAAGTAAATGCTGGAGTGCCTCAGTACTCAGTTCTGGCAACAACATTGTTTATTCTCCACACCAACGACCTTCTCTCGTCCACAACTAATTTCATTCATAGTTTTGCCGACGATAGTACCCTTCACTCCAGTTTTCAGGTTCCTAAACCCATCATTAAACCTGACTTGGAAAACAAACGCAGAGCGACGCAGATATCTCTCTCGCAGGGTCTTAATTTAATATTGGATTGGGGCGCCAAAAATCTCGTCCATTTTAATGCATCCAAAACACAATCATGTTTCTTGTCGCGAAAAGAGTCATCAAATACTTATCCTCTACTTATGAGCAGCCAAGTTTTACAGAGCAAAGACACCTTTAATCTTGTGGGCCTCACATTTGAAAGTAACCTCAACTGGCATAAACACATTGTATTTATAGCCACGGCAGCTCCAAAAAGCTTGGATTTCTTTTTCGAGCCAAAAGGTATTTTTCCCCTTCTAATATATACACTTTATATGTGTCCCAAATCCGACCACCCTTGGAATATTGTTCTCATATCTGGGGCATGGCGTCCCCCACAACCCTAAGCATTCTTGATTCTATTCAAAGAAGAGCTATTCGTCTCATTAATGATCCTTCACTTACAGAAAGGCTTCCCTCTCTTGCTCATCGGCGGGCTGTGGGGGATTTATCGTTTTTTTTATAGGTACTTTCATGGCTTCTGCTCTGAAGAATTGTCCAGTCTAGTTCCTCCACTCACGGTTCCCAACAGAGAAACTCGTGGTTCCGCGCGTATGCATCCCTATACGGTCCAACTGGACAGGCCCCGAACTTCCCGCTTTGTTCGTTCTTTTATCCTTAGAGTTTCTAGATTGTGGAACCTACTGCCCGCGGAGGTCTTTCCTTCCCCCCAAATCTTCAAGTATTTAAGTCCCGTGTCAACAAACTCCTCTCTTACCTTGCTTAAGACACCCACGGTACGTTAGTATTTAGGCTTTTTAGCCTTCGTGGTTTGTCCAAAGATAAAAACTTATTTTTTAAACTTTATTTGAATTTGAGATTTTTACATTTTTGAAAAGAGCTCTTTAAGAGCTTTTCATTGATGTATAACAAGTCTATTTTTTCAGATTGCTTAAGCTCCTAAAAAGGATAATTTTTGTTTATTTGATAGTAGGCTTCTTAACAAGACGCCATAATGGCTAAACATTTTTTACTATTCCTTTTATCTGTTTAAGATACCTAATAGGTGTATCTTTTACCAGTTAATTTTTTCAAAAGTAATGTTTCTAAGAAGTTTATGAATAAGTTTTTAGGTAAATTGTTTACTCACATTTTTGACACGCAACCATTGGTCCAGTTCTCGTCTGGCGTCTTTTTAACACGCTTTTATTAGCAGGTTGTAACTATCCATCTATCTATCTATCTATCTATCTATGTAACGGAATCTTTGAGCCTAATTTTAACCAACTTCCAGCTATTCGATTTCTTTGAAACTTTGCACACGTGTCAGGACCGATGAAGAATGCAATAATTTAAAAACAGTATCCCGTTATCTTTTTTTGAATCGCCAGGAAAAAAATTCCATTATATTATAAAACAACACCTAGGATGCCATCTGTTGGCAACATTTCAAACTTTGCTATTAAATGAAGAAGAGATTTTAGTTTTTACACAATTTGGTTAGTTGCACCATGAGTGTTTAATTTTTATGAAAAATAAAAATATAGTTAGTGCACCATTAGTTCAAGGATTAAATAATAAAAATTACATTAATATGTGTATACATAATACATAATGTGCAATTAATAAAAATTAACATTCTTTTTTGGATCGCCAGGAAAAAAATTTTCCTTTATATTATAAAAATATAAAAACAACACCTAGGTTGCCACCTGTTGGCAAAATTTCAAACTTTGCTACTTAATGAAGAAGAAATTTTTTTAGTGAGTTGCAATCTGTTGGAAAAATTTTAAAATGTGCCACTCTTGTTCATTAAAAATTTTTCGCCATTTGTCAAGTAGCAGAAACTAAAAAATGAAAAATAATTAATAGTTTAAAAAATAACTAAAAAACACGCTTTTATATGCAGCCGAACTAAAAAGATTAAATAATTTTCATTACAAAGAGTTTGTCACTTCAGAATAAAAGCGTGGGGTGCATTTACTATTTTTCATAACTTTTCCCTCATAGATATTTACCAAATAGAATAATTATAACATTTAATATATTAAGCACTTACGCTTTTTTATTCTAGGAAGTGACAAACTCTTTGTAATGAAAAATTATTTTCTAATTTTAGTTCGGTTTGCATATAAAAGCGTGTTTTTGGTTTTGCTATTAATTATTAAGATTTTATTTTATTAGATTAAAATAATTTCAACCGAGTGCTAATAAACCTTTGTTTATGGATTGAAACCTTTGTTTTGTAAGTAACTTATTATTAAATATTAATTTATTATAAACATTATTTTATTTCTTTTAAAGTAATAATAACTTTTATTATATTGTGTAAGAGCAGAATAGTTCTTCATAATGTATAAAAGTTTTAATTTTCATAAAATGTTAAATAAACTTTTTAATTTTCATTCTAAAGAAAAGCCAAATCATATTTTGTTTAAATTTAATCTCCCAGAAAAGTCTTTATCAATTTTTTCACAAGTTTATGCAGATAGTTTAAGAATCACTCAAAATTACAAAAAAATTACCGTTATTGTGCTAATCCAGTTTTCATTTTAAAATCAGATTTTCCTTATAGAAACTTTTAATGGATAAAAAAAATGTTTAAACCAAAAAGAAAACAAACTTTAATAACTTTTTTTTATTTCTAAATTCATTGGCATACTATGATAAAACACTTTTATATCATAAAAATTGAAATTGTGAAGAAGATAAAAAAACACCAAAATACATGAATCTGTAAAATTAAAAAAACATTTAAAAAAATGTCAGTGATAATATAGTAAAAGAAAGCGAAGCACAAACTTATTTGTCATAAATATTTTCATTGGCAGGTAGAAAAATGTATCGTCATTAGGGTTATTCCGGCTTCCAATCAAGACATCAGTAAATGCTTTGTTAACTAATATGTAACAAATTAAGAAAGCCCCTTAAATTCTAGTTGTTAGGGCGGCACATAAAAGGTAACGACATGTTTCATCTTCTAGGTAGTACAGGGAACAGAGTGTCTGTATGTCACGCAAACGATTTGAGTTTAATTCACGGCTAAAGATGCATATTAAGGATGTATTATTTATACCGGGTGTTTCTCACAGGTGATACCCACCTATAACTTTTTTACTTTATACGATAGAAAATATTAAAATTTGGTATATCGGTATTTGACATAATTGTGGATTGGTTGATCTGTTCACCTGTTTTCTGTTACAATCGGTTTAACCGGAAATGACTGCTAGTTCCAAATTTTAAATGGCACCAAAGGTATATTTTATTTTATTTCAATAGAATATGACCTTCTGAGTACAATCAGTGCTGACTAGGCTATAACCTGAGGCGCCATCCAAAAATAGGCGCCAGACAGGGGAGTTTTTAAAAAAATTCGGTCGGGTTGGGATTTTTGGTGACTAATTTGCCTGGAATGAAATGGGCGCGAAAAGGAGGGAAGGATTTTTTTTGCTCTTCAAATTTTATTCTAGGTGGTGAAGTAAGGCGCTTTGCACTGAAAATAGGCGCCACGCAGGAAGGACTTTATTTTTGCTCTTCAAAAATTATGTTGATTTTTGGCGATATTTATGTTAACAATAGGCGCTCCGGGAATTCCAGCCCAGAGCGCCCCAAACAGTTAATACGGCCCTGAGTACAATGACACTTCAAATGTAATTTTTTGGGACTTCTGTCAAAAATTTAATTTTTAAAATGAGAGATAATTTTGTCAAGTAGCCATGGAAAAATAAAACTAATTGTCTTTTGTTTTGGCCCTGGCTAAACGACCGCCGGCGGTTTTGATCAATTATAAAAGGAAAACCGCCGTTTGGCAGTTTACTTTACTCAATAGAAAAAAGTAAGGTTATGTATTGTCCCGGAAGTGGGAACAACTCCGATTTAGACCAAATTTGGTATACGGGACAATAAATAACCTTACTTTTTTGTTCCATTTTAAAAATAAAAGTACTTTATTCTTGGTCATTATCCAGATTTTTAGTTATAATTCGCCCTGTATCAAAAATACATTTGGTATCTTTTAGTTTTGAATCATGCGACCAGTTTTCTTATAATGCCTTTAAAATTTTAAAAATGTTTGGTCCATTTGTCCTCTTGAAACACGCATCCTGTCTGATAACTGAAAACAAAACTACAAAAAAAACACGAGGTTTGGAAAAAAATATTTAATACTGCTACTTAACTATTTTCCGACGGTTTTCAATGGTTTTTATAAGCAAAACCGCCGAAAATTTCAAATTAATTTAAATTCTCAGCGGTTTTCATATATAGGGTGTTCCAACACTATTTATACACGAAATACCTTTGCTCATATGATACAAAATATAATATACATAAACAAATATAATACAAAAATAAACTTAAAATAAAAAATGATTATTTGTATACACTCCTTTTATTGACAGTACCAGGTAATATATAAGGTGTCGCAAAAACAGACAATTTAATGACAAGTAGGTTTTTTTAAATACAACACCCTGTATATTTTAACAAATTTTGACCCTGTAATAAATTCCACATAAAAAATGTACAACACACTATACAATTATTTCTGGTTTCTGAGATATCAATAGTATGCTGACATAATCGTTAACGATTAAAAGTAAAGAAAGAAAATAATATTTTGGTTTTGATTATTTTTAAATAATTTTCCTACTGTCAGAGTGACAAATAATATATTACCATGTAATTAATAATATCTAATTATAAGATCTACTAATAGGTAATTAGTTTATTTAGGATACATATACCAGCCAGAATTGGCGTATAGCTGTTTTTAGTGCAATTAAGTAAATGTTTCAAAAATAAACTACATTGGTGACATAGCTATTAGTAGTTCTTTCAATGAAAGGTAATTAATTACATGGTAACATATTTTTGACACTCTGTGACAGTGACACAATTATTTAAAAATAATTAAAACCAAAGTATTTTCTTTCTTCACTTTTAATCGTTAATGAGTATAAATGCATAGTGCCGATATCTCAAAAACCAGTAAAACTGACGTATAGTGTGTTTTACATTTTTGATGCAGAATTTATTACAGAATCAAAATATGGTAATATATACAGGGTGTTCCATTTTAAAAAATCTACTTGACGATTAAAATTATGTTTTTGAGACACCTTGTATAATAACTAGTAATTTCAATAAAAAGAGTGAATTTAAATAAACAGTTTTTGTTTTTAAGTTCATTTTTGTATCTTGTACAAGGGCAAAGTTATTTTGTATAAAAATAGAGTTGGGACACCCTGTATATAAATTTTAAAAAACCGCTGGACGTTGGTTTTCTTCTTTAAATTGATCAAAACCGCCGGCGGTCGTTTAGCTAGTGCCTTTGTTTTTACGACTTCTTAGGGCGGTGTCAAAGTTTGCAAGACCCTATTTATGCTCATAACTTCCTTTTTCAAATGGAACGAGAGTGGCTCGTTAGAATATCCTAAAAAAACATTTTAGTAGAATAATTTAGTACCACATGGGCGTTTTTGGAAAAAGTTATTCATAAAAACATACGTAATAAAATAATTTTTAATCAACCATTATTTTTAATAATAATATGGATTTAGGGATTTAGGACAATATCATGAATTTATTATGTGTGTTGTGGAAAAGTCCTACTTGAAATACCGCCTAAGTGATATCAAATTATTTGGAATAATAATTTTTTTAGGATATGCTTACGACCCACAAGCATTCCAACTGAAAAAAGGAGTTATAACCATAATTTGGATTTTGAAAAATTTGACGCCGCCCTGACAAATCGTAACAAACAAAAGACGATTAATTTTATTTTTCCATAGCTACTTGCCTTAAAATGAACCGTTTTGAGTTAATCATGGCACTTTAAATTAAAATTCTAAAAATAAATAAATAAAATTTTGAATGCAGCAGTATAAAAAAATGTCATGTGAGGTGTCATTGTATTCAGAATGTCATATTCTATCGAAATAAGATAAAAGATACCGGTGGTGCCTTTTAAAATTTGAAAATAGCAGTCATTTCTGGTTATACTGGAAATAATAGAAAACAAGTGAATAGGTCAACCCATCCCCAATTAATATGTCAAATAACGATATAATATTAAATTTTATTCATTACAATATTTAATATTTACCATAAACCCCTCACGGACGACATTGGTGCCGTATAGGGTTTTCTGCTGTTTTATGATTTTTAAAAATATTTTTGGCTTGCATGTTAACTCCTATTTGTCCTTAATCATAATTTAATGGCGCTGTTATAAAATATTTTTTATTTTTGTAAAAACAAAAATTTTAATTTTTCGAAAAGTTCTTCACTTTTAATCTGAACATTTGACAACAACGGCTTATCTGTTCAACTTTACGCATCCGAGTTGTATAGATAATTTAAATTAGGCTTGCAACATTGTTAAAAAGCCATCATCGGCATAATTTTAAACTAGTATAAGAGTCCATGACAATTATGATGGTCAACCTTTTCTTGTTGTTGTGGTAGTTGATATCGTGGTTTTAAATAATTTTTATATAAATACAATAAAAAATACAAAGAAGAATTGGTCTACAATTTGTGCTAAGTGTTTTGGTGGTTGTCATCATAGATTCCGTAAACAATTCTCCCACAGGGCCGTATTAACTGTTTGAGGCGCCTTAGGCTAGAATTCCCGGAGCGCTTATTTTTCAGCAAAAATTAAAGACAAAAAAGTCCTTTCCTCCGTAGCGCCTATTTATTTTGAGTGCCAGACGCCTTACTTCACCACCCGAAATAAAATTTGATGACAAAAAAAAGGCCTGTTCTCCCATGAAGCAAAACGTGCAAAGTCGGATTTGTTATTAATTGTTTATACAGGGTGATTCAAAAACATATGCCATCGCTTAAGGGAAGATTCCTTAGCCAAAAATAAGACAAAAATGTCATATGAACATGGGTCCGCAAATACTTTGTTTCCAAGATACAGGGCGTTTAATTTTTATAATTTTTCTTTTTTTTAATAATTTTTAAAACTACGCCAGCGATTTGGATTTGGATTTGGGAAATAAGGTACATTTATTAGTAGGCATATTTTAACTATAAGGACTTTGCTATATTTTTACCAGAGGTGTACTTGTGGGGTAGACACAAATTATTTTTAAATTAAAACATGTACGCCACTGATTTTAATAAATTTTGATAGCGCAATTAAAAACTTTACTAAATGCTTAACAAAACTTGTCTCTTAGCATTTTTTCGAATTTTTGTTTGGTTTTCGGGATATTTGCGATTTTAATACGGGCTGCAGCTACTGACTTCCATCTACGTTAAGTTATAAAAATCATCAAAGAGTGCTTTAATATAAAATATATATATATATATATATATATATATATATATATATATATATATATATATATATATATATATATATATATATATAAAATAATAAAAGAAAAAAACTAACCTGCAATTTAACTTAAAAAGTGACTAAATGAGATGCTGAAAATGTCCTCCTTCAGCTTCGTTGCGCATGCTCTTAAGTCTTCGTCCTAAAGATTTGCGTACTTTTGCGCAAATAGTACGATTTTGTCTTATTGTTTCAAATGCCCCCTCTATCCTTTGTAACAATTCCTGCCTCGTATTCACGACTCTTTTGTAAACAATTTCTTTAACATGTCCCCAGAGATAAAAATCTAAGGGATTGATGTCTGGTGACCTCGGTGGCCATGCGACTGGTCCTCCACGACCAATCCAGCGAGGACCATAAGCTTCATTTAAAAATCTTCTTACTTCAGCCGCAAAATGTGGTGGTTCTCCGTCATGTTGGAATTCTTGTTCCCTTGCAAAATGATATGGTATTTAGTTGTTGTTCTTGCAAAACTCGCACTACCGAAGCTTGAGAAATGTTTCCTAGTTCATTGGAAATTATTCGGGTACTGATATTAGGATCACGTTCTACCGAATTTAGTACTGCTTCTTCAGCTTGAACTGTACGACGAAATCTTAAACGCCCGGAATTTGCTTTTACAGGTTTGAGAGAGCCAGTTTCTCTTAAACACCTTACGATGTACTCAAAAATGGTTTTACTAGGGGCTCTTCGTAGCGGGTATCTCTCAGCTCTCAGCATAAAGTCTGACGGCTTCTCTTGAATTTTGTCTGGTTTCACCATAGATTAACAACATATCTGTTAACTCTGACGAACTATAATTAATAAAAGGCATTTTTAATGAGTTAGAACAAAAATTTATGATAAAAACAATAGTGGTAATACAATAGCCAATTTGTCAAATTTAAAGCAATTGTTTTTTTTTAAATTTCAAAGCCTTCTTTGATATTTTATAGCTTAACGTAGGTGGAGGTCAGTAGTTGCAGCCCGTATTAAAATCGCAAATATTCGGAAAACCAAACGAAATTCGAAAAAATGCTAAGAGACAAGTTTTGTTAAGCATTTAGTAAAGTATTTAATTGCGCTATCAAAATTTATTTAAATCAGTGGCGTACATGTTTTAATTAAACAAATATTTTGTGTCTACCCCACAAGTACGCCTCTGGTAAAAATATAGCAAATTCCTTATAGTCAAAATATGCCTACTAATAAATGTACCTTATGTCCCAAATTTTAGCCAAATCGCTGGCGTAGTTTTAAAAATATTCAAAAAAAAAAGAAAAATTATAAAAAATTAAACGCCCTGTATCTTGGAAACAAAGTATTTGCGGACCCATGTTCATATGACATTTTTGTCTTATTTTTGGCTAAGGAATCTCCCCTTAAGCGATGGCATATGTTTTTTGAATCACCCTGTATATATATTTGTTATATGGTAAAAAAGTTTTAGGTGGCGCTGGAAACCACCTGTGAAACACACCCGGTATAGAGTCCGTATTGGTTCTGCTGGGATATTACAAAATTGCTGTAAAATAAACCATTTGCATGTTTTGGTACATGCATCGTGGAGGGGTTTGGGTAAAAATATCTTTAACTTTACGTCTAAACCTACATTAGACCAGTTAAGCAGTACATGCAACCGTATGATCATAATGAATTGCTACTAACAGCGTACATCACTAGATTTTTAAATTACTTTATAAAAATCTAAAAGAAAGGAATGCGCTTGAGTTTTTAAATTTTGTTATAAAATTCGTCATATATTAGGGGATTTAAAATTCCGTCCATATTCTGCCGTCATCAAAATTTTTGGTGTCACAGGAAAACAGTAATGAAGCAATAAACAACCACACCACGTCATGTTTTCCCACAAAGAATAGTCAAGAATGGATGCAAGGGGTGCGAATTATTATGCTTTGTGACAATATAAACTAAGCCGATAGACATACATTTCCTTAAATAAATAAAGTCATACACATTTTGTAAACCGATGAATCTGGATATTTTATATTAAAACTTAAACGTGTTTAGACTAGTAAATGGAAAATTACTGCTGGTAAGTTGTTGCAAGGCCTCAATAAGTACTGTGAAGAAAAGACAGCAAATAGGTAGTGTAAAGAAGAAAATTTGATATTTATCGGTGGAGAACCAGAGTTAGGTAGTATTCCAATACTCTGTATTCTGAATTCTATTTAGAATACATTTGGCTGATAGTATATACTATTCGAATACATCTGTGTGTTTGGTATTCGGTATTTAACTGAATATTTTTTTGGTCAGTATTTGGAATTCTGAATTGTATAAACCGTTTTTGTATCATATTATTCGAATACCGCAATTTGAAGTATTTAAATACCGGAATGTCAATACCAAGATTAGAATACCGGGATTTAAAGTATTTGAAAAAAGTAACAACAAAGAAATATCATATTTTTTTGGGTGAAACCTTTTTTTTGCTCCTCAAAAAATATGACTACTGAATCTGGAGATGCAAGTATCTAGGTAGTGTGATTTTTTCGATAAATTTAAGTTAAAGCAAGGACAATTATGGTAGTGAAACTATAATTGCCTTTGATGGTTAAAGACAATTTTCTAGGGTTCTTTTCTATAAGGGTATGGACTTTTTTGTTTTCAGTATACATAAATACCCAATTCTGAAGCTTTTCTTTAGGTATTCGAATTCTCAGTATTCAAATATTTTTTAGAATTCGGTATTCAAGATTCGTATACGAATACAGGATTTCAATATTTGACTCGAACACTGTGGAGAACATATAGAAGGAACTATCAAAGTAAGTACGTACTAGCAGCCGTAATAACAGTTAATTAAACTACTGTAGCAGTTATTGAAAATTTAAAAAAAAAAACAAACATTCACTTTTTGCTCATTTGTTTAGAACTTAAATAACTTCTGGAAATTTTTCTAATAAAATACGGCCAGCGAGGATCGTTACCACATATTGGTGTTTAGATGGTGTTACAGGTATGGCCAAAACTTAAGGGATTATTTTAACCTGAAGGGATCATTTAACCCCACTTTCCTCCTACATAGCTAAATGAAAATTATAAAATATCTTAAAAATATTTTGTTTCCATTTATATTCAAAAGCTCACAAGAAATGTACATTTTTTTAAATCATACATCCTAATTTAAATACCAGCTTTTATTTTCTAAACATTATTTGTTGAAAATGATACCCGCATTACTTTCCTACGTATAATAAGTTGAATTAGCCTGACAAGTAAAAATCTATCTTTAAAGTTGATTTTTCTTAGCTTTCGGGTGAATTAAGCAATGAAGGTATTTGATTGTTAATTGTTTCATTGATATGAATTTGGTTATTTTCTAACCATTTTCTTTATAATGATCTTATTTTGATACTTTGTTTTTTTAATCTGGCTAAAAATATGCAGGTCCACGTTAGGCGTCAGTCAAAATAGTAATTTTGCTCAAAAGGAAAATACCGTTATTTTTATAATATCAAAAACATTTTTGAGGAAAAGATGTTTGGCTTAAAAGAGCCTTTAAATATGCAAATTGGTCTATTAAAAAAAATACTTTTTACCATTTTTCTGCGATAATGAGTGTTTCTGTGACTTTTCGCTGTTTTGACAGTTTTTAAGCTTTCTTTACATATCACATTTCGAAATAAGTATGCACTAATGTACAAACTTTAATTTTTACGGTTAACGCATAAAAAAATTTAAAATAAAAAGTTTTGATGTTCTGAAAATGAAGGTTCTTTTCTCTTGAGTAAAAGTCATATTTTTTGACATGCCTCGTATAAAACGCTAAAAAATTAATACCCAATAATTGCATTTTGGGTTTTAGACATGCAGAACTTCTTATAAATCATAACAACACAATAATAATAAAAAAGTTTTTATATATGGTGCGAACTTAAGCAGACACGCTGTATATCCAGTACATACATATACATATATTTTTAAAAATTAAACAAGAAACAGAGGATTGTTTTGCTTTAAGTTATACCGTTTTAATTTTTTAACCTAAAACATGACTTCAACTATAACCTCTTAAAAACAATATATCTTATTTCGTAAATATACAGGATGTTACAGAATGTTGTTTAAAAAAATAAGAGGCAGGTTCTGCTACTAAAAATATGTTAAAAAGTTGATACAAGTAACTTAAATGTCCTTTACTTAATCTTGTTTTAAATTGGATATGTTATTTATTGCATTAGGGAAGTAATTTTTCATTACCTTGAGTACATGTAATAAGTACAGTGGCGTCTCGAGCGGCAACTCAAGGAATATTTCTAACAAAACACCGTACGCCACTGACTGTGTAAATATGTGTAAAGTTTTTGTGTTTTTTTAGATTAAGTAAACAAAAAATTTAGTCCTCTAATTTTTTTTCGAATATTGTTTAGTTTAAGAGAAAAAATACAATCCACTTAATTGCATATTGGACCATAAAAGGAGCATTGCGGGAAATTTTTCTTTTAAAATTTAGGTTTTATAATTTTTTATTAGTAAACATACTACTAAACAGAACTAACCAAAACAACAATAAATACTTATTTAAATAAGGTTTAGGTCCAGCCTAACAATTTTCAATAAAATAGGTATTTTCGAAATTTTTGAGTTTTTAAAAATTTTAACAATCTTGAGAACAAAAATTTGCGGACCCATGTTTATATGAACTTTTCTTTATATTTTCTTATTTAGAATATGCCTTTAAATTTTTTAACAACATTCTGTAATACCCTGTATATTAGATTATAAAATTTCTATTAAAAATTTGGAAAGAAAGTCGATTACTTATTTGAATAATCCAGTATAACCAGTATAAGTAAACCAAATACATACTTTTATCCTCAGAAGAATCTAAATCATCTTGCTCCGGACATGATATTCATTCTTTAAATTCTGCTCCGAAAATCCGGTTTACTAAGCTTGCAATAGGTGTTAGTATATATTGGCAGAAAATTCCAGATAAAATGAAAAAGTAATTTTCTTTGGGAGAGAATTCATGGCAAACTCTGTTCAATCATTTTCGCATTAGCATCAAGTTAGCGCTTGCCGTCATGTAACCGCCCCCTTGCGCGTTCCCCCTTTTTCGGCTTGCGCCCCTCGCAGCCAGGCCGCTGATCTCCATGGTCATAGACATCTGCGGTTTTTTTCTGTAAGGGGTTTGATATAATTAATTACATATGGTTAATATTAAAAAATTTAAATACCTAAAATCTTAATATACCAAATACTTAAATTCAAACTCTTTTTATCATTTTTTTAATTTTTGTAATAAGTGTCTAAATAACTTTAAATCTTGTTTTTATAAATTTCTTTATAACTTACTTATTTTAACAGTATAAGCAGTGGCGTAGCCAGAATTTAGAAGCTGGAGGGACAACTGTATTTTTAATACAGAGTCTTAAATAACCACTTAAAAACACAAAATTTCAATTTTACATGGGAAAAAATGCAATAACATATTGTATGATATTAATTAACAAAGTCTTTAATATAAATAATTTTATTTAATTAAAACTAAAAACGACACAGCACCTGATATTTTTACAAGGTTTTGGATTAGATTAGCTTGATGGTAGATCCTCTACTACTGCAAACTGCTCAGGTTTATTGGGTATCTGCTATCTATATATTAGAGCACGCTATCCAAGCCGGTCTTTTTAATCAGACTTCACAAGCTTGAAACTGGCTCCTTTGTAAATTTTGCCGCTTTGGAAGGACTTTACAGTAGCACTATAAGTATTCAGCGGTTTCTTTTTTTTTTCTGGCAGAACCTGCATAGGTTTTCTTATGCCGGGCTCCTGGTGCCCTGGCATTTCATTGGTTCGGAAGCGCCAACTGAAGGCAACCGACCCCCTTTGCCCTTCTGTGGATACGCCACTGAATATAAGATAATAAAATAACAAATAAAAGACATAGCTACTTTTCCCATATTATGTTAAATTTTTATCGCTAAAATCCTATTTGCCATACATAAGAAGTAGCTACGGATAGTGAAAAAAATGCTAAACCTTTTTAAACCTTATATCTATTTATTAACTTTATTTCCTAGCAACATAAAAAAATCTAAAATTTTCGGTTTTACCGGAAGTGCCACAGATATTGACTTTCGGAAAACTTATTTTAACATAATCATGTTAATTCGCTTAAAAAATACAAATACCAAATGGTAATAATAACTAAAGTCTTATATCTTACAGCAAGAAATGTGTCAACGTGCCGACTTCATTTTGAAAACCCTGTCGAAATAAGTAAAGTTTTACACTGTATTCTAATTTCTATTTGGAAAAGATATACCCATAAGCGATGGTATTTTACGAGTACTAAAATAATTTTGTCAATATTTTTAATTCAATATAAAGAAATTGAAACTGATTTAACAAAGTGAACAGAACGTCACATTTAAATAAGCTCCTAATAGTACAATAAGTCAAAGCAATATTTAACCAGCCAAGCTCAATTTGTTAGATTGTATTAGCTTTAAGCAGAGAGACTCCATACAAATTTGCACAATTTGTCGTTTATCTCTATTTGTATAGACATTGTAACCTTTTGAACGTCACGTGAATATAAGTACTTAGCTTTTTTTATTATACAAGTTTTTAACTTTTTAATTTGTTTTCTGTATTGGGGCACTAATTTTTACTAAAACTCAATCCGGGGCAGCCACTCGGCATGCATAAACGGTAATAAATTTTTAGCTTGATTTCGAAACACTCGGTCAAATCGTTAGGCGACGTGATTTGTCATACAAAAAACGTCAAGCATTTCGATTGGTCCGCTACAAGAAAGCCTATAAATTAAAAAGTTCACCAATGTGTTTCATTTATGTAATGTTGATTTTTACCCTTAGCACCGAACGGGAATGTTTCAAGCTACCCATTACGTATTTTATAAGTTGGCAAATGCAATTGCTTGAAATAGACCAGGTGCTGCTGGTAATACTCAATTAACATAGGATTATATAGCCCTATAGGGCCTTAAGGAGTTTTCATTTAAAGGGAAATGCCTACTTATAAATATTTTGCAAAAAACGTTTCCCATTGAAATTGCTAACCCTAAAATTCTAAATAGGTTAAATACTAACTCTTTGTGGGCCTAGAAATATATATTTCCTAATAATTTTCCCTAGTTAATATTTTTTTATGAGAAAAATTAAAAATCCTTTTGGACATATCGACTTTTGGTTTAACTTTGGCTGTTTTAATATGTTTTTCTTTTTTTATGTAGAAGTCTGTTTAACTTCCAAACTTTTTACTTCTTTGTTAATAACTATGGCATGGCCCTTGGAAAACAAAAAACGTCGCCAGTAAGAAATAAACCCCCTGTCTGAGGGGTCTAGTGTAGGTTTCTAGTATAATAAAGAAAATTATTATTAAGCTTTGGAATAAACAATATTAAAAATATAAAAGTTTAAATATTTGGGCAAATAGGCTCTTTATAAAAAAAAACCAAGTTAAATAAATTGCTCCAAAAATCAGCTTTGTTTTAACCAGGGGTTAGGGGCTAGGGCATTGCCAAGGTGTCAGAGATGTACAGCGGATGCAATTATTCCGAACGAGGCTGAAACACATGTCGTCGTCTTCAATGTGACCCGGAATTATCCATTTATTTGGAGACTCCATAATTTTAAAGAACCAAGCCAAAGTAGTCCTTCGTACCAGGTTATTTTATTTAGGTTTTTCGTTATTAAGAAGCCTCTATGCCTAAGAATTCAAACTTTTTAATAAAATAATTATTACATATCAAAATAAAATAAATGAGAAAAAAATAACAAGTGGACATCTCTACTTTCAATATTAACTAGTAATATACAGAATCAGCTAAATGAAGTCATTCATAGGCAGTGTGCACCTCCATCGTGTGTCTCCCCAGGTGGCGGATGGGGAACGCCTTCCAGATATCGGCGGTACCGGGGAAATGAAATACCCGGGGAGGGAAAAAGTTATCACGTAGCGTTTAATCCAAGTAGACGGCTGAAACAGCATCTGATCTCCCATGTAAGGGGCGGCTGATGTGTATTATGTGGAAAGGCAACGAAAACTACCACTATCACCTGCTTGTTCCAAAAACAATCGCTGGCAGGAACCCATACGAAACGGCCTTGAGTCCTGGGCAAGACTTAAATGTCGACAAGGTGCCAAGAATCTCCCAGCCTGCTAGGATAGCTCCTTGGAATGTTAGATGCTTGTTTTTATCGGTAAAAACTTCAGATACAATTAAAGAAATTCAACGACTACTCATAAATATTTTCGGGCTTAGTGAAGTTTGATGGCCAAATACCGGTAGAATGGCCACAGACAGTGAGGAAGCCATTTACTGCTCCGGAGACAGTGAAACACAAAAGAAATGGTGTTGCAATATTATTATCCGTCCATCTAAAACATTGTGTGAAGGAATCTCTTCCAGTCTCGGATGAATTCATTATGGTATGTTTAAAGTCAACAAACTTACAAATTAAAATCTTACAAGTATATGCATCAACTGCAGAGAGCAGTGAGGAAGACATAGAAATGTTTTACCATCAATTTGAGACAATAATTGGACGAACAAAAAATTCTGATGTGAACATAATAATGGGGAATTTTAACGCCAAGGTTTGGAATGAGAGATGCCAGGATGTTACCGGAGATTATGGCATTGGCAACAGAAATGAAAAATAAAATCAATGAACTCTACGCTGTGCTAAACACAAATTTGTATCGCAATAAGGATCCGATTGCTTCGATGCTATGTATTCTCAGTACTATTTTACGGTGCAGAGACATGGACTTTAAACAAAGAAACGCCAAGAAAAATGTAAGCTTTTGAAATGTGGAATTGTATAGTGTGCCGTATTTCCTGGGTCAACAGAGTTAGCAACTTGCAAGTATTAGAAAGGATACAAAAAGAAAAAGAATGCGTAGAGACTATCCAGAAACGTAAATTAGAATATTTAGGGCATATTATGAGAGGCACGAAATACCGGTTACTACGGCTGGTACTACAAGGCAAGATGGACGGACGCCGCCCCCGGGCCGAAGACGAATTTCCTGCCTAAAGGTGCTCGGCCACTCAGGCGATGCGTCGCGACGAGTCAAAATTGCTCCGGACAAGTTTACATGTATTTTAATGGAACCCCGCCAATATATACGCGCCGCGCCGCTTATATTGGCGGGGTTCCATTTAATTACATGTAAAGCAACTCGGCGAATTTTCTCTTGGCGCAACGCGACGCTTTGTCTAAGTGGGCGAGCACCTTAAGACTCTTAGGGGCTGGTACCAGTTATCATCAACACAACTATTCCGAAGAGCGGTATCCCGGCTAATGATCGCGAACACCCTTCTTCGAAGAGTAGGCACTTTAAGAAGAAGATTACTGGCCGACATAATTTTGCAAAAAGCTGATGCGATATAATATTACCATAAAAATATTATAGATCGTTTCTGATTTTATTTTTAACAAAAATGTTTTTATTCAGCGTAGATATGTCTGTTTTGATCGATTGTCATACTTCCATATTGATTTTTTTACAAAGCTTTGTATTGTTTTAAAACGATTTAAAGATGAAAACCGACAAAAAAAAATAAAAGAGATTTCAAAATTAAAAAATATTTTTGATAAAATGTGTTCTTTTTAAATAAACACAAGTGCGGGTGACTAGGGTCCAAATAACTAAGAAAATTACTGCTCATGAGCAAAAACGTCTTGGATCTATTACGTCATGAGAAAGCGGTAAGACCGTCTCAATAGCCTGTGCTTTAGCGTCTTTAATTTTTCTTCATCATTCAAAACATATAAAGAAAAATAAATCATTAGTAGCTATTTATACGTTATCTCTTAATGGCTGGATCGACGGAAAGAGATTCAATTTAGGATTTTGTGACTTATTTAAGCCTATAAAACACGGAAAACCTACTGCCGAAATACTAGTTTTAGTAGTTTTCCATAATCTTAACAGCCATTTAATTCTCGAAGTTTGGGAACTAACAAAAAAGAACCAAGCCGTAATGCTAACCATTCTACAACACTCATTTGTTTACAACCCCCCGACTTTTTGTTAATTTTTCCCTTAAAAGTGTGTATAACAAAGACAGTAACATGTAGATGAAATCAGGATTTTTTAAAAATTACACTGTTTTAACATTGCAGGACTGTTTAAGCCACACCAAAGTAGCTTTTGTAGAAATGGGGGTTTTAAACTTTAAAGGTACAAAAATATTTCTTATGAATCAATTTTTTTAACTGACGGCTACGACTATAACCCAACGGCAACCTGACATTCAGCAGCCAACCAAAGTCACTTTTATTTAATCCATATCAAATGATACATTAAAGTAGCCGGAGTAACGGAGTTATGGGTGTTAGACCTGCTATACGTAGTTTATCTATTTTTGTAGTATTGAAATTTAACGAGTTATTTAAAGAAAACCTCCTGCAAGCAAATCTCCGATTTTAACCATATTATATGCAACACCAAATCAGCCGGCTATTCTGCATCTACTTGCCGAAAAATCTACAACTTCTTTTCGTGTGAAACCAAGACTTGACGATTTAACAGTTAATGACCTTGCTACTCTTGTGTCCATTCTAAGTCCAGTACCACAACAGCACATCTTAAGAAAACCAATTGAAGAAAAAGCAATATTCCGAAATCCCAGAATTCACCATTACAACACATTATAATAACCAACTATATACAGTGTGGGACAGTTACATGCAATTCAAAATATAAAAATAAATATTACTAAGTTGACTAGTATTAGATTTGTAATTAATGGAATGTTTTTTTCCTAATATGGCACATTTCAAAGAATAATCTTTTTTTTAGTCAGTATTTATGCACTCTTTTTAATGTCTCTTTAAATTTTTTTAACTATAACTTTATTATGTATATTCTTTTAATGTGTCCTTTTCTTTGTCATTATTTGTAGTTTACTTCTTCTGAGGAAGCTATTGAGCAATGGCGAAATATAGAGGTAACAAATTTAAAACAACACAAAAATTAAGCACTTTCTTTAAACTGTCTCCCAGCCGCAATTTTATTTTTTAATATATATATATATATATATATATATATATATATATATATATATATATATATATATATATATATATATATATATATATATATAATAGTGGAAGGGTAGTCTTGACCGACTAGTTGAATACAAAGATTCTAAATTCTTGGGGATTCGGTCTAATAAATAGACCGAATCCCCAAGAATTTAGAATCTTTATATATATATATATAAGATATTTAGCAAGATTAGTTGCTCAAATTTACATACAAAAATATTTAACAAAAAAAATGTTACCAAATTATTTGTTTAAATAAAACTATACAAATAAATCAGTTTTATGTTAATCTAAATTCCGAAAAATTAACTATTTTAAGCTAAAAAAGTTGATCTCTAAATCTTTTGTTGTTGCTCCTGGTCTAAAATAAACGAAGGCAGTAAAACTGCTAAAACTTTATGGTCGTTTTTTAAGTATTCTGCCGATACTTATTACAAACTGATTTATGGGATTTAGTTGGAGAAGTTTTCCCGATTTCTTTTGTTTTAATTGAGTTTCAAAGCGCTATACAGAAATACCTATTATTCACACAGCCTTTAATTAACATTCTAATGAGTTTAATTTCAGGACGAAGAAAAATAAAAAAATATATTAGTTTTTAGCCTTTTTTTTAGGTTTGTGTGAATAATTAAACAAACAAAATGAGTAAAAACACAATTTGGTTATTTAACAAACAATTAATTTATATCGTAAATAAACATTACTAAAATAAGCACTTTCAGGCTTTCCCTTAAATTGGGTTTTTGCCTTTTTGGGACCAATAAAGTTCGGGCCACACATAACCGCACCGAGCCCGGATTCATGGTGATAGAGGAAAGTGGGAAAAATTCAAAATCACTTTTATGCCCTCAAAAATATAAAAGCATTTTTGTCAAGCTAAGTCTATTGTTTAATGTATGTATATCTCTTTGTTTAAATAAAACAAGTTGTCCTACTTATCCCTGTTCCTTGTTATTTAGACCATTAGGTGACCATCGATGGTAACGATACATCGAACAAGTAACATCGATGTTTCTTAAACATCGATGATCGATGGTTCAATGATAAAAATTAAACAACAAAAAATTACAACCATAAACTTAGTTTGCTTTTCAATACAATTTCCTAACCCCTCACTGACAGCGGTAAAATAAAACAAATTTTACAATAATAAATAAAACCATAATGGCGTTCTGCCATTTTTTATAAAGGCGACGCCAAATAGCAACTTCACGCTATCTTTCAAACGTCGAGCAATACCACAAAAAAATTACTGCCACACGGCCTTCTGTTTTGTAAATCTTTTTAAATCTTAACTTTTGCTATTAATTGGCAAATATTAAGTTAACACATACTTTTTTCCACAATAAAGACTCGGCTACGATACCAAGCGGAAGCGGCGAGCGGAGAGTGTCAAATCTCGATACTGGTGGCACGTACTTGTGGTAAACAGAGTTTTGAAACCACTTTAAGTGGCAAGCAGCAGGGCTTTTTTGCTCACCTATATTGCAGCTCCCTGATTTAAAAATACAAATTCTTTTATGCTAACATAAAAATCAAAGAAAACGCTCTCACACTTTCCGCTTGCCACTTGACTCTTGCTATCGTAGCCGTAGCCTTAGGGTTTATAAGTTTTTTGTATTAGCTTTGTAGAAATACTTAAATCGGTAAAAACCATATGCGATTACCATTTTAAATAAGGATTAAGAGAAATAGAAAATATTTACTAAATAATTTGAATTATACATTAATTATAATATAATTATATATTCATGTTAATTTTTGCAAATATTCCGATAACAGAAGAAAACATCGATGTTTTCTATACCCGACCATCGATTAACCTAACATCGATGTTTTCATACCATCCATAAACATCGCGCATCCCTAGCACCTATGGAATAGATCCATTATTATGGCCAAAAAGCAACTTTGAAATTTTAATAGCTCATGCTGTGTATTTTAAAGTAAATACTCCAAACTACAACGTACAAAAAATTATAAAAGGATTTGACCAGTTCTATTAGGTTTCCAAGAAACTTAAAAAGGTGTTAAATGAAAAGTGTTTTAGCTTTGCCGTAAAAACTGTAATAATTTAAATGTTTCTAACCCATGTAAACATAAATGTACACCATTCAATCTACTAAATTTATTATTAGCCTAGTTTACTTTAAAAAGTAAATGAGTTTAAATTATAAAAACAATTGGATGGTAATTATTGGGGTACACGCCAAAAATTAAATTAAAGTCCCGAAAAACCAAAAAAATTAAAACAAGTAAAAAGATAACTTAAAATCGACGTTTCAAGAAGACTAAAAATTAACTAACTATTCTCCTTTTTTGAATTATAAACAATAAATACAAGAGCAACCAGTTACCTATGTCACTATGACACTATAACCAAACAAACATATTTGACATTTAATGTCAAAAGATTTTCAGAATATCCTAAAAAAGATAAAAATTTTAAAATTTGAAAACTAAATTATAGTTAATTTTATTATTTTTATTCAATTTATCTTGACAACGGTGGCAGACTTATCACCGAAACGTCGATTTTTAGTTATCTTTTTACTTGTTTAATTTTTTGTTTTGTTTTTAGTCCTTTAAATTTAATTTTTGGCGTGTACCCAAATTATTACCATCCATTAAATGAATCCGCCGAACCACAGCACACATTTTCAATAAAAGTTATTGTTGTGTTTTCGATGCAGTCTCGCGAAGCCTCGCTACTTTTGTCAAAGATTTTTTTACCGTTTTCTTTATTAGTTTTTGTACTAACAATCGCGTTGCTACTTTTTGCTACTTCTGATTTTAAGGACAAATACAATTTTTTTAGAACAGGATTTTCCATTTTAAAAAATATTATTTTGTGTCCTACCTTGTATATCTTAAAAGATTCTGATGAAAGTAACGGATACTACAGAATTAACACAATAAAACAGTGCTTGTATTTATTTTATACGTTAAAAACTAAAAGATAGGAAGACGTAAATTTATTACGCTTCTTATAAGAATTAAGAATTATTATTCAGATTGGAATTGTCATATTTCCGAAACTAATAATTTACGAAACTTATGATGGCTTTGGCTCGAACGTGTGCATTGGGGATATACAGAGCATTTTCCAATTTTGGTAAAAAAAGGTTTTCTTTAATTCTAAGCACTTTCGCATATAAGCTTTCCAGGCTTTGTACGTGAAAAATGTGGATAATCAAGCTTGAAACTCACAGAAATTTCTAGCATATGTATAGGTAACACCTAAAGCAATTAACTTAAGCAATGAACTACTTAACACGCATAAATTAAAGCTCTCAAACCAAGAACTGCTACTGGTATTGCGCACAACCGGTCATTGTCACCACTGACAATTTTTCGCAGGCGTGCGCAACGTCCTCTCCTATACAAAGAGACCAAAACGTAAAAACATGAGGTTGTAGGAATCTTAGCGCTTAACTTCAGATGAAAAAAGCCATCATTTTAGCGTGAATATTTGCTCGATCCCCAAGGGTACAGAAACGCCCGTACAACTCCTTCCAGTCGCCTTCCCGGAAAAGCTTTGAAGCTGGAAGGGAAAAATAATCACAACATAAACTAACTTTTTAAAAAATATTGGCTCTAGCAACACCTGGCGCTAGCTACCATTGGCTTTAGCAACATCTGGCGCTTAGGGCTCCGCGCTCAAGCCCCACTGCTTTAGGGCTTCGCCTCACGGTTTCAAATCCAGAACACATCTGACGTAGAACACCGACCCGGGGCCCCACGATGACGCTTCACGGTTTCGAACCTGACCTAGAACACTGACCAGGGGCCCCACGATAACGTCCCAAGGCGCAGAATCCTGGTGTGTGCAATCGCAATGAAGTTAGGTTGGTACACTTACGTATGGAGGGTAGAGGGAAGGAGTACCATCTAAATGTATTAAAAAGTGTCCATCGGAAAGGAGGAACTTAAGGTGGCGCCACAGTAGCAAGTGGTAAGATTTTAACAATAGCGCCATACAATATTAGAGTGAGAAAGGACAGATAGATACAAGATGAAAAGGGAATAAAATACTAAAATATTTCCACTTGCTACTGTGGCGCAAACTTAATTTGCTTCCTTCTGATGGACCCTTTTCCAACTTGTCCGTCATAAAAGATGATACTCCTCCCCTCTACCCACCATAACTTACGTCATAACTAATACGTTTAACATTTAGGTGGAATTGTCACCATTACCTTAAACTTGTATGAATCCATCTTAAGGTCTTAAGCCTGAGCGAAAAAATGATGTCGACAGATTACAACATAACCAAATAAAAATTTATTAGGGCAGAGCATTATCTGACAAATACACCCTTAAAATATGTTTAGTTAATTTTAAAGTAGCCTGTATAACATATCCTATTAATTACCTAATGTACCAATATTGGCTCATGTTATATCTTTTACATTAGTTCTTACTAGAATCTCCTTAAAATTTGGCGACATAGAGTTCCCATGTTCCAGGTATTTAAGGGTTAGAAGCTCTTTAGGCATGTAAAATTTATCTACATAAGCTACATATATTCTTTTAAAAAATTATCAGTTTCACTTTCATCACTTCTCCTAATTGTATGATCACTTGATCACGTAACAACTGCAATTTAAAAATATCAATAAAACGTTTACAATAAAGTTACCCACATAAGTTTTAAAAAAATGTTATCGTTTTTGCTTCTCACCTTGGTCTTAAGAAGGCTCAAAAGAATACACCAATAGATAATAAATTCATTCGTTAGGCTTAAAAAGTAGTTATCTTAGTAACCTTGTTTTTTTATAAGTAAATTTTATTCTGTATTAATTCCCATTAAGCTATTTGCCTTTATAAAGACCCAATATTATCCTTAAACGCGATAAAATTGCCTGTCACTTTAACGGGATGTCGCGTATATAATTGATGTCCGACAAAAAGGGCTGTTTTAACCACCGAAACCCTTATATTAGGTATTGCTTAGTCACGGCTACTTTCATTTGACGTGGGTTCGGAAAACACCAAATCAAAAGAATTGTATAAGGGTAACAAATTGCTCTCTCAAAATCGAGAAAATGTACAATAAATTAGGCCATAATTTTTTGTAAAGCTTTATTTAAGCCAGTAAAGAACGTTTTAATAGGTTTGTTGCAAGAATGGTATTTAATAAGTTATGTGTAAGTAATTCCATAAGAAGTTAGTCACATATTGTGTCATGAAGACACTTTTCGCCTTAACTTTTCAATTTTCTTTCTTATTAACGCATATCAAATACTGTAGATGGTCACTCTTCTAGCTTTTACTACATTAATGAAAAACCAAAAGACTCCGAGAGAAACGCAAGATTTTTGGTAAGGGAAAGGCGTTTTTTCATCTCTTCTTAAACATTTAAACTAGAGCAAAATCAGTACAGTTTTACTTTTCTTTTTTTAATTTAGGCGTCAGATTTAAGTGATATCAATTTTTTAGGGCAAATATTTTGAGTCATCCGGTTATACCAAAAGTACGTATTAAGTTAATTATTTTAAAAGAATTCTCCTATAATCCTATCCTATCTTATCGCACCTAAATATAGGCATTTTTGACATATTAAAATTTAAATGATAATACCTAATTTTTTTCTCCAATAATTCCATTTCTATTTAGGATAAAAACTGATCAAGTCGGCAACAAAGCGGTGCAAAACACACGAGTCGGCGAGCCGTCATTGCTGTACTAATACCATAAAAGAGTCTCCGAGTTCGGCTGCCGACTCGGCAAAAACTGCTGCATCTGTTTTAACCCTTAATTTGGAATAAATTTCTAATTTCTTGTTTTTTTTGTAAGAGATTTGCTGCACACTCAGCCAGCATTGGCTACTGTCCGCAAATAACATTTGTAGGGGGATAGCCTCTAGAGCATGGTTGACGAGCCATTGGCACACGTGTCATTTGTGAGAAACCTTAAAAATCACAACAATATTTTGGACACTTTACTGATCACAAAATTTATTATGTGCTACAAAAAAAGTGAAGTAGGTATTTACTATTATTATTTTCCCAATAATCACAAAAACGCAAACACCAACTTATTTAATGGTACGTCTAAAACCTCTTAAAACATTTCTTTAGAAAAATGGCACGTTGGAACTAAGGATGGCCCTTCCTGCTCTACAGCATAAGTTCTTTGCCGGGATGGCCAGTCAAATATAAATACTATTTGTACAGGCAATGCGTGGAAAGGAGACAGTGTTACGCGAATGCCGTCATTTCGGATTGGCTGCCTAATAGTGCTTGTTTTGTTATTGCCTTACTGGTCGATCTACCTTTAAAATAGCTGATGCTTTATGATATATGTTTGGTAGATTTTCAAAAGTATTATCGTAAAGAAAAGAAATATGCACTTTGTGTTGTAAGCACATTTTTTGTGGTTGTCAACATTTTTACAGATTTAATTTTATTACGAAAACCATTGTGGGTCCCTTCCTAAAAATTTTTGTTTTTCCCTTAACTACCCCAAAAGCTGGCGTTGCCACTATTTTAAAGATGTCCTCTTGTATACCTTCCAGATCCCTACATTCCTTAATCACGTAAAAAGAGGTTTTATCCCCATCCCCGACCACCTACAGATGTTATCTGATACCAGACCCAATCTGAATAGGTGGTTATTAGTATATCAATTTAGTATACCAGGTCTTTAATAATTCTTAGTTCTGAGTCCTACCCATAGTACCCATGCCCAGTAGTGTGGCTGCAAGTTTCTTAAAGAATTGCCCTACTATGGGGCAAAAGTAAATTGGTTTCCGAATCAATAATAAGACACATTGGTTTGCAAACCTTTGTAATTTCCCTGCAACTTATATATATATATATATATATATATATATATATATATATATATATATATATATATATATATATATATATATATATATGCCTTTGAATGGGAACGAATATCGAATAAGTAATAAAACAGGAATGTGTAAGTGTTAATAATTTTGTTTATTGCATAAAGTGAAATGGAACAGTACTTTATCCTTATCCTAATATAATACAGTGCTTGTCTAAATTCAGGAACTTTCCTTCTAACTTTTAAATTGTTTGGTATATTTTTATGAAGATTTGAGGACTTTAGTCAAACAACATAAACCAAATTTATATCTTTTGGTAGAGGGCAAAATGTTATACGTAACAGATATGTTCTGAATGACACACTGCTCGAGTCACTTACCGTCGTCAGGGATCTGGGTGTGCTATTGGACAGTCAACTAACTTTTCGTAATCATAGTTCAGGGTGGTTTAAGGAATTTGGGATTTATTACGAGAAACAGCAAACATTTTGCGCCTACGACATTTAAATTGTTGTACTATTCAGTGGTTCGCTCAGGTTTAGAATATGCCTCTGTGGTTTGGGCTCCCCATTACCAATATAGTACTGACGAAATTGAATCTGTGCAGCGTAGATTTCTACGTAGCTTTTAAAGCTGAAATAAATATTTATCGAAATAATTTTTATATTGATTATAGCCTAGTATGAAATGCTTTTAAAACTACTACTTTGGAAAATCGTAGGACTCTTGCTGATGCTATTTTCTTTTATAAACTTGTAAATGGTAATGTTTCCTGCCCATCTCTTTTACAAAAAATATCCTTAAATACACTGCACAGAACTCGTGGTAGCGTGTTGTTTAATATTGCGTTTCATCATACGAATTATGGCTATTTCTCCCCACTTGCGAGAATGTGTCGATTTGTTAAAGTTCATAATTTAGATTCTTTTGGCGAACGACTTGTTAGTTTTAGACGGCAAGTTTTAAATCTATTAAGTTAAGGTGCAACCAGTTTTTGATATACATATGTATATCTCTATTTAAATTTGTTTACTTTTTGTATTTTTTCTTGATTGTTAAATCGTTGAACACTTTGTTTATAGTTTATTGTTGTAATTATTTTTTTGTAAGAATGGCTTTGTCCGTGGAAATAAATAAATAAAATAAATAAATAAATAAATAAATAAATAAATAAATAAATAAATAAATAAATAAATAAATAAATAAATAAATAAAATCTTGGACAAGAAATGACAGATATAAATGTCAAACTGACAGCTGGGTGCAATTAAAAAATAATGGAAAGAGATTCTTATGGCACATCATTTTAAAGCTCCTGACGACTACTTTATAACCCCAGAATATGAAGTCAACACCTTTACCTTCTACAAAATGGCGGAAAATTACCTAAATAACTCATTTAGGTGGTCATATTTCCAAATCTAATTAAGTTAGATACACTTAATATGGTATTTTATTAAAGCCCTTTTAGGGATTTGTTTATTGGTAATATTGGTTATAATATACAGGGTAGGACAAAAGTAAAGATTTTTTAATTACGCACCAATATATCACCATTAAAAAGATATCTAAAAGGCCTTTAGGAAAATATCACATTAGGTATATCTAACTTTATTAGTTTTGGGGATATGGCCATTCAAATCAGGTATTCAGGTAAATTTAAAATTATCGCCATTTTGTGGTAGGTAAAGGTATTCACTTTTATTCCGAAGTTTAAAAGAACTCGTTAGAAGCTTTAAAATGATGTGCAACATGACCTTTCTTTCCAATAATTTTTTTGTTTAAATGACGCCTAACTCTTAGTCTGACATCTCTGTAATTTCTTGCCTAAAATTTGGCTTATGTTGCCTTACTAAAGTCCGCAAATTTTTATGAAAAATACCAAACAATTCAAAAGTTAGAAGAAGGGTTCCTGACTTTAGACAGGTACTCTATAATACACGGGTATTTCACAGCACAGTGAAAAAACACATTTAATGAAATGCAGTCGATTAACTTCATTTTTCGTTATAAAATTCTAATATTTTTTTCAAAAATTTTTGGCGGTTTTTACTTAACTATTATGTAGTGTCTACTTGAATTTGTTTAGGTTTAAAAAAAAATAAAATAAATAAAAAATAAAATGTTTGGGTGAGCTTTATAAAAAGATGAAATGAAGTGGCGGTGAAATGACTCTCAGGCGTTAGTTGTTGGTGTAAGTTCAGCTAAATTGTGAACACAAAGAGAAGGTGGAAAGAAAGAATCCTCAGTTACATAATTGTTTGTTAAATAATTTAAATACCTTTAAACATTTTTGTCTGTTGGTGCTATTACGAGCAAATCAAAAACCAAACAGTCATAATCGGTTTCTGTCTAACCCTTTGGGCACTCAAGCCGTCTACCTATTTAGTATCAGGAACCAATTAATCTACCTACGACTTTTCTGGAGTCAGGCTTTATGACCACACTTCTAATCCGGAATCAATTTAGCAACACTTGGGTAGCATACTTTTTGCGTTTTTTTTTATCTTTGGACAATCCACGAAGGCTGAAAGCCTAAATACTAACGTACCGTGGGTGTCTTAAGCAGGCTAAGAGAAAGTTTGTTAACACGGGACTTAAAAACTTGAAGATTTGGGGGGAAGAAAAGACCTCCGCTGGCAGCAGGTTCCACAGTCTAGAAACTCTAGGGATAAAAGATCGAACGAAATGGGAAGTTCGGGGCCTGTCCAATTAAACTGTATAGGGATGCATACGCGCGGCACCACGAGTCTCTCTGTTGGGAACTGCAAGAGGAGGGACTATACTGAACAATTCGTCGGAGCAGAAGCCGTAAAAGTATCTATAGAAGAGCGATATATCTCCCACAGCTCGACGATGGGCAAGAGAAGGAAGTCTTTGAGTAAGTAAAGGATCATTAATAAGACGAAGCAGCCCTTCTTTGAATGGCATCAAGAATGCTGAGGGTTGTAGGGGATGCCATTCCCTAGACATGAGAACAATATTCCAGAGAGGGTCGAATTTGGGACACATACAAAGTGTATAAATTGGAAGGAGAAAAATACTTTTTGGCTCGGAAAAGAAATCCAAGCTTTTTGAAGCCGCGGTGGCTATAGATACAATGTGTTTATGCCAGTTAAGATTATTCTCAAATGTGATGCCCACAAGGTTAAATGTGTCCCCGCTCTGCAAAACCTGGCCACTCATAAGCAAAGGATGAGTGTTTGATGATTTTTTCGCGACAAGGAACACGATTGTGTTTTGGATGCATTAAATTGAACGAGATTTTGGCGCCCCAATCCAATATCAAATTGAGATCCTGTGAAAGAGATATCTGCATCGCCCTGCGTTTGCTTTCCAAGTCGGGTTGAGAGATTGGTTTGGGAACCTGAAAAGTGGAGTGAAGGGTACTATCGTCAGCATAACTATGAATGGGATTGGTTGTGGAAGAAAGAAGGTCGTTGATGTGAAGAAGAAACAAAGTTGGTGCTAGTACTGAACCCTGTGGCACTCCAGCATTAATTTCGTGAAAGCTTGAAGAGTGGCCATCAACAATGACTGATATACGTCGATTAGAAAGATAACTGGAGAGCCAAGAGCAGAGTTTAGTTGGAAGACCGTAGGAG
The DNA here is from genome assembly GCA_014170235.1 of Listronotus bonariensis. Lineage (NCBI taxonomy): Eukaryota > Metazoa > Arthropoda > Insecta > Coleoptera > Curculionidae > Listronotus > Listronotus bonariensis. The sequence continues at coordinate 4,310 of JACEGR010004985.1, read as the reverse complement.
GGAAGTTTATTAAGAAGTGCGTCATGCCAGACTTGGTCGAAAGCTTTAGATATATCAAGAGCAACGATCTGGGACTCACCTAGAAACTCAAGAGACTTGTTCCAGTTGTGTGAAACGAAGGAAAGAAGATCTGCTGTAGATCTCTTGTGACGAAATCCGTATTGCCTGTCATGTAAAATTTTATGTTTTTCTAAGTACCTAAGAATTTGCGAGTTAATGGATTTCTCCATTACTTTACAAAGCATTGAGAGGAGTGAAATGGGTCTATAGTTGGATGGAAGAGATTTAGATCCTTTCTTGGGAATAGGCTGGACACGTGCAGCTCTCCAGCTGTCTGGAAATATACCCGTGTCATAAGAAATTCGAAAGAGCCTGGTTAAAATAGGTGCAAGTTCAGGAGCACATTTTTTTAAAACGATTGCTGGTATTCCATCTAGCCCAGACGATTTCTTGGTGTTAAGAGAAGAAAGGATACGCTTAATGTGTTTTACCTTAAAAATAATATTGGGCATTTTGTGAGGAACTGGGGGAACAGTTGGAATTGGATGATTGACAGGTGGATGAAGGGTTGAATTGGCAGCAAATTGTTTAGCAAATAGTTCGGCCTTTCCTTTAGATGTAGAAATAATTTCATCTTCCAAAGTTAATGGTGGAAAAGAACTGGTACAGAAATTTCTACTGATGTTTTTAGCAAAGGACCAGAAGGATTTGCTGCCATTTGAGCAAGAAAGTACTTTGTTTTTATACGGTTATCAAAGGAGTCCTTGGCGTCTGAGATTGTTTGGTGGTAGTGGTTTCTTGCTTCAATGCTGGCCAGTCGGTTTTCTGGACTAGGATCCTGTAGAAACTTCTTGTGAGCCTGAACTTTTAAAATTCTAGCTTTGTCACATGTTTTAGTGAACCAAGGTTTGTGATTAGAGGGTTTGATGGTTTTCTTGGTGTGAGGTACATAGGTTTCAACGCCCAATAGAATTGACTCGGTCAGTTGGTTACAGATTTCGGAAGGATCCTGGGAAGAAAAGCAGATAGTGTCCCAAGGGTACGTGGCGAAAAAGTCCCTAAGGCCATCCCAGTCGGCTGAGTTGTAGTGCCATACGGTGCGTGGTGGCATGGATTCATTTACCTCAGGATGTACAGAGTAAGATACAGTAACCAAGCCATGATCTGAGCGACCTAGAGGGGCAGTAACAGATGCTTCATAAAGTTCAGGGTTAGAAGTAAGAAAAAGATCTAAGGGGTTTGAGCTATAATTTGGCACTCTAGGAAAGTAGGTAGGAGTCATAATAAGGTTGGTAAGAGAATTACTGACTGCGAAGATTTCGGCTGCTCTGCCTTGAGGGTCAGTTTTTGAAGAGCCTAGCCAATCCTTATTATGGACATTGAAATCGCCAAGCACGATTACTTCGGCCATTGGAAACTGGGAAATGATACTGTCGATCTTTGTTGAAAGAAAGTCAAAGAATTCGACATAGGAATTGTCAGATGGAGATCGGTACAAACAACAGATAAATTTAGTAGAAGACCTAAGGGAAAGTTTGAGCCAAAGGACATCGGGCCTACCCGATTCAAGATTAGAAACTCGAGCACAAGCCAGATCGTTGCGAACGTAAGCACACACGCCCCCATGTGGGCGAAAAGACGAAATAAGTTCGTAGCCTGGGAAGAGAAGGTGGCTGGTTGAAGTTTTAGAACTTATTTGTGTCTCCGTTAGAAACAGTATGTGGGGCTTAGATGACTCAAGGTGATGGTGAACGGAGTTTATATTGGTGTTAAGCCCACATATATTTGCAAAGGAAATTAAACCTTTCGATGAAGGCCCCCGGATGCACCCCTCGCCCGGAGATCCGAATGGAGGGTATTTTACCTCCGGAATGTTTTACTCCCGGGTGTGCCGCCATCATTTTTACATAATTTTTGGGGTGAAAGGAAAAAAAAAAGAAAAGAAAAAAGAAGGAAGAAGGAAAACTGACTCACTTACCCAGAACCCGAAACGTCCGTTAGGACTTCACGGGTCCTTTAAAGGGTGAGTGGGGTGGTACCTCCTCAGGCGAGGAAAAGCTCCTCTACCACCTACCATATTATTAATTATAATAATAAGTAATACAGAAATAGACAAAATAGGTCAACAAATTTTTATTTTCCTAAAAATAAATTTGTTACCACCTGAAAAATATATCCATGTAAAACCTTTAACCTTTTCTTTTTAATAAAGGTCATATTTGACGTGCTATGCAATATTTTAAATTTTAGTAAATAAACGTTAAAATTTAGTTTTTAAAAAAACCTTTGATACGAGATGCCACATATAAAAATAGCTTATGTTTAGTATTTGCACACATTTTCTAGTAAGAAACATTGAAATACAGTGGTGAGAGAAGGAATTATAGTTTACGATTTGAGCAGCCGCGCCAGATTTCTATATACGATCATGTAGACCTATACCTGAGTACCCAAACCCGCCTGCCGAATGTCTTTATATTGGACTACTTTTGTGGATTTATTGTCAGAAATCATGGAAACATTTTATTTGTCCTAAACTTTTATAACCGACTAAATTTTCATTTCCTTTTCTTATGATCCTGCTCGGTTTTTATATTCCCGGGTTATAGTTCTGTTTTTGACGAATATGTGAACTTTTGTGCTGCTACAATTTAAGGTTTGACCTCTTAAAAATTCATTTGGTGGTTACATGTTATTACTTTAACTATATTATTTTTTACGACCCAATTGTGCCAGTTTGCAATCACACACTTACGCTCTATATTTTACAGGGTGTCCCAGAATATGTGGGTAATCTCACAGATTTATAGTAAATTTATAAAAATAAAGAGACAAGTTAATTTTTTTTACAGCCCTGCCCAGTGTTGAATTCAGAAATGTTTTTCAGGGCGAGTGTTATATTCTTGAGAGGATCGTGAAGTTACCAAAAAAACAATATTACCTTCAAAAAGTTGAAGAGCAGATAAAAGTCCTTACGTTTTAAAACCAAAAAAAAGCTTGTATAATTAGGCATTATATTTATACTTATGATTTGACCACCCACCATATTTATTTTGGTATCTCAAATTTCTTCGGGGGAATTATCATCCTGGGCCATTTCCTGAATTCTACGCTGGCCTTGTCTTACAGAGATAAGTGCACTTAAGCCTAAGAAAATAGTTTTTTTTTTCTCGAATAACTTTTAAATTAATTACTTTTTAATTTTAATAATAATTAGGTAGGACTCATTAAAATGGGGTACTTGTTGCAATCTTTAGTTTATTAGAGGCAGACTAACCTTAACACAATAGTGGTTTTTTTACATCCTGTATAATAAAGAAATAAAAATAGTATTTTGGATAGCTTGAACGCTAGCAACAGTGCACTAATGCACGCTACAGTTGGACCACTAGAAATCCATCATTTTGAGATCGATGTAATACCCCCAGCATCACAATATAACCTGTATCAACACTTTTTGCTAATAACACCTGTAACCCATAAACCTTTCCAAATGTGATATTAGCACCAAGCCATCGATATGTTTTTTAAGTGGGAAAAGTCCGGGAATCCCCGCCCAGCGGGTAACGCCATCCACCGTCCTAGTTTTTAAACGCAACCAAAAACTAAGCAATATATTTGCGATTAAGTTGTGAAGATATTTAAATTGTTGTTAGTAATAAAAGTAATGTAACCTATCTGGTTTATTCTTATATGAAATGTTTTAAAGATATTTTTATGTTGAGTTTTACCTTTTAGTCTTATGCCCAGAATTTTATTATTTTAAAGAATCTGAATGTCTAGGATTTATAATAAATATTAGGTAACTAATTATATGGTTAAATTAATTTAATTGTTTTTTATTTTATAGTAAAACATAGTATCTTAATTGGTGGGCAGCCTTGACCAACCTAGAGAGGCAGCGGTATCCAACCTATTGGGCATCTCCGCCCATTAGTGGGGTCTTAAAAACATTACCATATTTTACCTAAATCTTTGACTTATCCAACAATTAGGCATACCTTAATATAAACTATAGATTTGGGCAATCAACTCTCTTTTTATTAGGCATTTATATGTTACTGACACTTCACAATAATCAAATTTGCTTCAGTGAGCGGGGCTTCCTGAACCTCCCCTACATATAATATGGAACTTTTGTAACATTTATTAACTTCAATTATGTATTTAGGATTAGAAGGTACGTATCTACCAAAGTGACAATGAGAAGCTTTGTTGTTACTAAATGTTTCATTGTGTTCCAAAATTGCGCAGCATATGTCAACTGGTTCATATTTTTGTCGCCACTAAAACAACTAAAATCAGCAACA
>JACEGR010004984.1:0-79438 GCA_014170235.1 Listronotus bonariensis | reverse complement strand
CATAAAAATACATATGTACAATTTAGGTACCTATACAGGGTGATTCACGGTCGATGGTAGGTTAGACGTTTATGGAAAACAAAACGCAGATTTTCTCTGAAAATTTATCATCTTACATTTTCTTTTCTGTTCTATCGATCTAAAATATTTTCAGCATTGCGACGTTGCCGCTTCTATCAAAAAGTCCTAGAAACTTTATTTTTTAAATGGAACACCCCTATATTAACAAGTTTTTATATTGGCCTTTTTATTATGATACTTTTTTGTTAATATTGCCCTATACCTATCTCTATCGGTTTTCGAGATAAAAATAATTTGTGTTAAATATGGTCCAAAACATGGCCCTGATTAAACTTAAGTAAATTAGTGCTCTCACTTCATGAAAAGTTGATGTTTTAGTGGTAGTTTAGACAGACACGATGTATTTAATTTACACCGAAATATCGACTCCATATCATACAGGGCGTACTAAAATTACTATTATTTCCGTTATTCACAAAAGGGGTCAAAAGATCATTTTTTCAAATGAAACCTTCTGTATATTACTCAATAAAATAAAAGATAAAGAAAAACGCTTTAAAATGACATATCTTGCCCATATACCTAAATCATCAAGTTTTCTTAATAAAGCCGGTTTTTTGTAAAAAATATATTTTAAAGACTTTAATTTCAAGTAACCATGGAAATATCAAACTTATCACAGTTTGGTGACTTACTTTATAAGTAACTTATAAACAGTTATTAACGGTGTTTAAAATAATCTTTCAAAATGAACGCAAATTTTGATTATTTAAACGAAGTTCTTATGAAATTATTTATTTTACACGGATCTATTTTTGACAAAAATTCTGGATCGTCCTGTGTAAAATTTTGGATCCTCCTGTGTAAATATTAAAAGGGTTTCGCAAAAATGCACTCTACGTTTAAAGTCTTCCGCTAAGGGCTTAAGCTTTAGTAAATTTATACGGATGCATTTCGTGATTTTCCAAAATTTGTTGTATTGAAGCATATTATGATACACCCATATCTGCTTCTGCACTACGAATTGAAGCTTCTGGATATGCATAAAAATATGCCAAAACGTTAACAATATTGTATTCATTTGAAGTAACAGGTTTTAGTAATGTTGGAGGAGCTTTTAAATTTAAGCCATACCTAATAAAATTATTTTGTAGTCGTACAAACTTCCTCTCGTTCATTGGTGTTAATTCAGGATACATTTGGGTAAACTTCTGGCAATGATTTGATCACACTGTCCGAGTAAAATAAATAATTTTATAATAACTTCGTTTGAATAATCAATATTTGCGTTCATTTTGAAAGATTACTTAAAACACCGTCAATTACTGTTTTGTAAGTTACTTATAAAAGTCACCAAACTGTTATAAGCTTGATATTTCCATGGTTACTTGAAATTAAATTCTTTAAAAAATATCTTTTCACAAAAAGCGGCTTTATTAAGGAAACTTGATGATTTAAGTATAAGGACATGATATGTCATCTTAAAGCGTTCTTCTTCATCTTTTATTTTATTGAGAAATATACAGGGGTTTCATTTGAAAAAATGATCTTTTGACCCCTTTTATGAATAACGGAAATATTAATAATTTTAGCACGCCCTGTATGATATGAAGTCGATTTCTCGGTGTTAATTAAATACATCGTGTCTGTCTAAACTACCACCAAAACATCAACTTTTCATGAATTGAGAGCACTAATTTACTTAAGTTTAATCAGGGCCATGTTTTGGACCATATTTAACACAAATTATTTTTTATCTCAAAAACCGATAGAGATAGGTATAGGGCAATATTAACAAAAAAGTATTATAATAAAAAGGCCAATATAAAAACTTGTTAATATAGGGGTGTTCCATTTAAAAAATAAAGTTTCTAGGACTTTTTGATAGAAGCGGCAACGTTGCAATGCTGAAAATATTTTAGATCGATAGAACAGGAAGGAAAATGTAAGATACTAAATTTTCAGAAAAATTCTGCGTTCCGTTTTCTATAAACGTCTAACCTACCATCGACGGTGAATCACCCTGTATATTAGTACAGGCAATGGGGAGCGAGTTACTCTTGTCCATAATGCATAATTGTCCAAGAGTTATTTTTTTATAGATAGACGGAGTATGACGTAATGAATATAAAAACACAAAATCCTTACAAATATGGCGGACGGAAGTGCCTGTATCTCCGTAACCGTATACTTGAGGCCCATGACTATAAGCTATTATTATAGACAATTAAATTTCCTATCTTTTGGTTTTATAATTGATTTTGCATTATTTACCGTTTACGATTTGTAACGTTGATTTTAAACTTTAAATCGATAAATTTTCTACAACTTTTAATTTAAACTTTTTTCTAAAATTAATATGTTCGAAGTAAAAAGGTCTTTAATGTTGTATTATGAGGTTAATAAGATCGAAGTATGCATAGCGTAATTTGAGAAACCATAGTAATACCGCCACTGGTTGGATGACGTGTTCAGGCCCAACTGACGTTAACAGGATTTTGAAATCAACTTGTAATAACTTCGAAAATATTTAATTTAGAGGAAAAAGTTTAGAATGAAAGTTGTATAAAATTAATAGATTTAAAAGTTTGATTATTGGCATTTTATTATTTAAACAATTATTAAAAGAGGTATCGGTAAAAAAGTCACTAAACAAACAGTATTAATTTTATAAATCATAAATGGTAAGCAATACAAGAAAAATTATAAAACAAAAAATATTGTAAATTTAATTATATATAATAAAGGTTTTAAAAGTTATAGCCCTCAAGGGTACGGTTCCGGAGATACAGGTACAAACCGTTTTTTCGCAAAATGGCGGTATTTTTGGCCGCCATATTTGTAATTATTGTGTGTTTTTACATTCATTACATCCTACTGCACCTATTTGTTAAAAAAATAACTCTTGGAGAAATTTTCAAAAAAATCCTCTATTGCCTGTACTTAATTATGTTCGGGAAAAATAATAAAAGTACAACTTTTTAAAATATTTTATTTAACCTTAAAACAAATGTTATTATTCTGGAGACACGAAAAGGTAACTATACAGGGTGGACCAGGTTTTTCGTGACAAATTTCGACAATCGATAGGAAATATTTTGTTTATGAAAAAAGTTCCTATAAATATATGTCCGGACTTGCTTCCGTTCTACGATATAGGGCGTTGAAAATTAAAAAAAAGGTATCTTTTAAATATCTTAGGAACCTTTTAACTGATTTAAATAAAATTTGGGACACTTATTTAATTTAATCAGGCGCTTGTGAACTTTGCTAGATTAATATTACTGTCAAAATTTGTCACGAAAACCTGGTCCACCCTGTATAACTATAATTTAGAAACGATATTGTTAATAACGATGAATATCGAAAAACCTTTAAAGTTTCACAAAAATTTTCCTATATACTTCTAGTTTTTTAGAAACATCTACAGTTTGGTTCACACATATTTTTTTACAAAAAGTTATACTTTTTTTTATGATATCTTGTATCTTTAATTTTAAAAATATATACAGGGTGTTTCCTAACTGCGGTACTTAACTTAAGGGGATAATTTCTTTTTATGAAAAAATGTTATTTTTTTTTAGATTAAATTTGATTTACTTATATAATGTAAAGAGGCTGTTTTAAAGCTCTTTCTGAATTAGGACCATTGGGTCCGGCGACGTTTTAATAGGCACTATGATATATATATTATTGAGAAAAAAAGTACGTCACTGACTTTTTATGAAGTTTTTATATAACATTAATAAAACTTTTTGTTTCTAAAATATGGATACTTTTTAATATATAACATCTAAAAAGGCTATTTTGTTATTCTCTTTAATTTACATGTGAATTGGATATTTGAGTGTATATTGTTTATGCGGTTCAAGAATTCTTGAAGTTTTTGGATCCGTGGTTCCAAATTACAAAGTTATCATCGACATACCGAAACCATACCTTTGGTTTATAGGGGGCAGTACTTAGTACTTACTACTGGGTTAGTGGGCTTCCCATTGCTACCCCTTCAGTTTGTTCATAACTCTTCTGGTCCCATGGAAAGTATGTGGTCGTCAGGCAATGTTTAAAAAGATCAGATATGTCCTTTGGATTCCTTCGGTTTTAAGTTGTTCTTCGGCACTTTAGCTTTTTGTAGAATTCTAGATGTTTCCGTAGGGATCTCCTGAGTTTTTCATCTGATAGGGATCTTATTGCCGCTTCAAGATTAGTTAAGTTTAGCAGAAGATGGTCGCAAAAGCACTACACAGTAAATTAAATTTTTTTATTGCGCAAAAAATGGTTGGGTACAGGTGTACAACAAATATTCTGCGTTAGATATAATGTACATAAAATCCATTCCCTAATTTAGTATCATTAAAATTTTATCATACAATACTCTCCCTACATCACGTGTTATCTGGTTTTCCTGACTAACCCTATCATTCGATATGATCTCCACTAGACTATACTTAATGTATCCCCAAGTTTAACTGGAGAAGGTAATTACATGGGCTTACCGGGACAAAGTATGGATATAAAGTTAAATAATTGCCTATAAAGTCGGGCGCGACCATAAACCGTTAATTGCCAAGTACCAGAAATCGTCCAATTACACGCATTAAATTGTGCATAAAACCCATGGGCTGGCTGAGGCAGTTTACGATTATGTATTTTTATCGATTGGTTAAGCTTAAATTTAATACAGGGGTGGACATAAATCGCCTAGCAAATTTGCATACTTTTTAAAAACCGAAACACAAGTTTTCAAAAGGCTGGTTTTATTTTAATTTTCACAAAAATAATAACAATAGGTATTTAAAATGGCACGTTTATCTTAATACACTTCAAATAACATTTTTTGATGAACTTAACAATACGGGCGACATGACGCATGGCTACGTTTTGCAACACTACCAGTCTTTGCAATACTACTAGTCTCTTTGGCTAATTCAATCAAGTAATTGTGATTTGAAAAAGGTGTATCAGGTCATCTTTCTGTAAAATGATCTTTAATAGCTTTACAACCGCCATCAAGACAATATAACTCTTTCAACAAACACACGCTGTTGTAACGAAAATTTTACTCAAACGTTTCGTGCCATTTTAGTCCCTAATAACAACTTTAATAAGCAACAAAACAGGTATTGATCTGTCCTGAGGTCGAGCAGCATACAATAACTTATGCCCAACAGATAAATCCGAGCGAGAGCGGTGAAAGTGGTGGTGAGACTGACGCATTAGCTGATTTTATGGCTGCTAGGTGACTTATACCTGTTCCTGTACTTTGGGTTGTTTTGATTAATATATTATTAAAAACAAATATTTAAAAAATACCTAACACACCTAATTTGTACAAAGGTTTTCAAATACAGTGAGTTATTCTTTCCCCCTTATCTTTTAAATGGGACAAGAAATCAATATCGTTTTAAAGGCTTCTTGATTCTCTATTTATGGCTGTTTTTTTTAATCGGTCCAATCGTACTATCCAAACAGCACAAACTTTCCATTGGGCAATCCCCCATAGAAGTAAAGCACGGGTCTCGCGATGCTTTATGTCCGCTCCACAGCTTAACCATTGTTTGGTAGTGAAGCCCAGCTCTGCAGCAAGGTCAAGAAAGTGTAGAGGCATGCTTTACTTATATGGGGGATTGCTCAATGGAAAGTTTGTGCCGTTTGGGATAGCCTTTCAACTATAGCTTCAATTTTTATAGGGTGGCGCCTTTCCGTAGACCTTGGTATACCTTGGTAAAGCGAAAACTAAAAGAGATAGAACAAATCTGATTGCACAATCTCGATATAAACAGCCGGCCGACGGTGTGAGTCGTCGGCGCCGTCGCGTCGTCGTTATATCACCCGGACTTGGCTAATTTCAGCATAAACAAGAAACGTGTCAAAATGGTAGCAAATTATAAATGGACAATACGCACTGTTTTTTCTAACGTTCAAGAAAATGTAGACAATAGAAAACTATGCAGCGGAAGCGCAAAAAAATACTTATTAAATCTAATACCTGCCTAGTTTTCTTACCAAAAAGTAATGATATCCCATCAAAAACATAATTGTTAAAAAAGTGAACCAAGTTCAATATTTAAATTATGCTTGGCTGTGAGCTTCGCCGCAAAAAGAATGGAGCTGAAACAATTGCTGCTATTTAAAAATATGTGTAATCCGATGACCACTAGTAGTCCCTGGAAGCATTTTAAGTGGTTTGCGAACCATGTCAATAAATAGGTAACAAGAGTCGACACAACATTACCTAAGCGCGTAACACGCCCAACTGAGACTAGAGTTTCGCCTTGGCGCATGACCGGGGGTGGTCCACAGCATAACGAAAACTTTGTCCAATGGTCCCCCATGACTAAAAGGTTAAGAACCACCGTATTAAACAAACTAAGTCCATCCAAGTAATTTTTACGTCTGCTCTATAAACTAACACCCTAAATAAACAGACAAATTTTAATAAGGATGCGTCACGTGGAAGGTTTTAATGTAGCCCATGCCCGACCGACGCTACGGCTGAAGACATAGTTCGGATTGATTGTTTGTTTGGCAAACAAATGTTTCATCAACACACAAATGCCAAGGTAAAAATCGAGCTTAATATTTAAACTGTGAAACTTCTAAAAGCTTTAATATCAATTCACCTTTCCATATTATGCTCCATATTATTTTATATCCACAGCATAACGACAACTTTTGTCAAATGGTCCCCCTGACTAACTGGTTAAGAACCACTATCTTTAACAAACGAAGTCTATCCAAGTAATTTTTTAACGTCTGCTCTATAAACTAACACCCTAAATAAACAAAGACAAAGTTTAATAAGGATGCGTCATTAGGAAGGTGCTAATGTAGTCCATGCCCGACGGCTGGAGACATAGTTCGGATTGATTGTTTGTTCGACAAACAAATGTTTCATCAACACACAAATGCCGAGGTCGAAATCGAGCTTAATATATAAACTGTGAAACTTCTTAAAGCTCTATTATCGACTCAACTTTCCATATTATGTTCCGCATTAGGCGGGACTTTTAGAGAAACTTTGTTTTATTTTCGTTTATTCACTGGTAGAATAGAGAGTAGAAATGATTTACTTTAAACAATAAGAATGGTTGCATAGAACGTTAATAATGTTTCTACTTGTTGATCTTTTTGGGCTACTTTCGTAAAGTTTATAGAAACTTTAATAAAATTATTTGTTTTTAGAGTAAAATAACTCCGGTAATATTAATAAATGCATTAAATAAAAATTATTTTGTTAATTATTACCTGCTTAAAATATGCGGTATAATCGTTTAGAAGTTACACGCACTAAATTTAAATTAATTTGCTTTGACTTAAGACACGTTTTGATTGGTATATAACGAAACGAATTTATAATTCTTCTTAGTAAATGATATTCTTGAAAATATCTTTTTCGCACAAGCATAAAAATACATTCAGTCAAGTAAACATGTTTTTTTATACTTATACTTCCGGCGCGACGTGTCAGCCGCAGGATATCAGCGCGTCAATGTCATATAAAAACACGTCCGTGACATGCCGGGCGGGACGGTGACGTGACGCTAGGCAAGAATTCCATGTATTGAAACGCGTCAACGCCGCGTTGCTGTCCCGTCGCGCTCGCTGTTTGCCCGAAGCTTTAAGAATATTAATGATTTCTTTTATAAGCTTTTATTTTCTTGACGCGAGCCAAATTTGTTTAAAGGTAAATTATATCGATACCACAATAGTCATCATGCTTAAGGTAATTTGACCATCGTGGTATTTATATTTGGCAACGCTGCGTAAAAACAATAAAAATTAAACGCAAAAATCTACTGCACAAGCATTTTTAAACAAATAATAATTTCGGACTTCCATTGTCTTTATTAATTTATTCACATAACGTTTCGGGCAGTACTATCTCTGTCCGTTCTCAAGTGTAAATTGAGTTTACGAAACGTTGTGTGAATAAATTAATAAAGACAATGGAAGTCCGAAATTCTTCTTTACTACTGAATCATTGTCTTCCACATTTAGACAGATTTTTAAACAAGTTTTAGGTTTTAAATTGTTTTGTTTACTTCCTAATAAAAAGCTTTGAACCACCCTTAAGGTCAAGTAGCACATAAAATTAGGATAAATATGGAAAGTTTTTGTCAAATAACCTGTCAACTGACGTAAATATTGATACATCGAATTATTGTCGTCAAATTGTTAACTTAAAAAGACTTGAAAACAACATGTTTTCTAATTATTGCGGATATTTATTATCACTTATTGGATCTTGTAACCGAAAAACCTATTGGACTGGCATCCAACTTTTTTATGTCACTTATACCGTATTCGATAAACTTTTTCGAGCGCATCATACCTTCTAGGCGGCGTTGCCACATGTCAGTCACATAGCATATTTTTACTAATTATTTATTAATTTCTTTTATCACAAGCTCTAAAGGTCGGATTTTAATGAGCCCAAAACGTTCAGAATTGTTTTTTCTTCAATTAATACAACTTTCATTAAAATCAGAATATCAGTTTTTGTGAAGTAAAATAAAGTCTACGATTTCCCATAAGAATCAATGTTAAAAGCACTATTTTATAACTTTTTTTAGTTTCCTGTAAACTTCTAAAAATTTAACTGGTTGATATTCTTATTATAAAGTACCAATATGCAAAGTTTTATAATTTTCTGAACACTAATTCTTATACCGCTGGTACTACCTTAAGTGGAAACTAGAAATATTACTTTGCCTTGGCTAAAGATATTTTCGTTTTCCTGCAATTTCTTCAACATTGCTTATCCTATTATTCATTACCTAAGACAAATTTTGTCCTCTTTTAAGAATATATTATACTTGCTAGAAGAATAACGCAACGTGACCAAGATAAGGAGGGCCAGTATGGGCATCTTGGAAATGGTAAGAGATTCGAAGTTGGTTAAAAGGGATCAAAGTTGACGTTTTATGTGCCCAATAATATGTTGTTTAAAAAGTTTTAAAATTTCAAATATTTCCAGAGATATCCGAAAAATTAAAATATATATATATATATATATATATATATATATATATATATATATATATATATATATATTTTTCCTGGTCGTATTTATAATAAAAAAATGTCCTGAAATTCTAATAATAAAATTTAAGAAACGATTTTTTTACAAATTTAATGATGTAAAGATAATTAAATCTGCATTTTAGGTTAATAAATAGCTCAAATAAACCAAGCAGAACTTAACCAAACCCACTAACATTACTAACATACATTTTTCAATTACGGTCCTGATATTTTATTATCGAAATGTCAAAGTTTATTTTATTTCAAATTCACATTATAGTTTAATCGTAATACGGACCTGTATTTTTGAGAATTCGGTAAAAATTATGAACTCTACAGTTTTAACTAATACATTAGTTTAGTAAAAAACTATCTACTTTAAAATTCACAAATAATAAATGATCAAATAATTTACTTACACAAAAACAATTATAGTTATACGGAACTTGTTTTCATTTTTAAAAAATTACGTTAAAATTTTTGATACAGTCTTCACGGAAAAAATTTTTAATTTTAGATATCGGTTTATTATATTGTCTCCCCTACCTTCGCGTCGGGAGACAACACAACTCTTGGCTAATATTTAGAGCTTTTTTTAATAAATAGTAAATACCTATTATTTTAAAATAGCCGATACGTTTTAAACCATCGTTTGATTACTTTTTCCTACTCTAAATACTGAACATGCTCAAAAGCAATAGTAGCAAATTAACTTAAATAGCAATTTTTACAAGTTTCCTAAAGCTTTTCTAGCATTTTCCAATGTTTTCTAACAATTTTAGCTTACACCCTTTCGCTGTACGGACTTTTTCGTTGGTGCAGAATACAACCTCAGTTTCAGACGTGACCAGCATGAAATTATCCTTCCATGTGTAATGACCTTGAACAAACAGCCCGCTTTTCTGTTTTTCATGCTAGTCCAATGCAATAAATTGTGCCGTATAGTTTTTTACGGAAAGTGACATTATTTTGGTAAATTTATTAAATTTACTGGAAAATGTTTTGTGGATAACACTTATAATTTCAATTGTTACGGGTTAAATAGATTTAGTAGATTACTTCGTAAATATATTGGCATCTAAAATAATAAATCACTAGGGTTAAAATATACAGGGTGGCCATTTGAAAATGAAACAGAGCTAATTTTGGGCACTCTAGGTCGTTTAGAGAAAACGCTTGGACCCGTTAATTTTTAATTTTAGGGGAAAACATTTTTTGCCACTTTGACCCCCTGTCCAGCAACCATTTAGAAGCGGTGAGACTCACCACCAAAATCCTAAATGGAAAGAGGGGTCCAGTGGTACCTTATTTTGATGGTATCTTGACCCTGATTACAACTGCTCAGTAGGAAGTCTCTGAAATGATTTCCGTTGATATGATAGCTTGTCAAAATTTTGATTGGGGCGGGATTGGGGAGTAAAATATGAAATACCAAAATACTAACCAGAACTAACCAGACTTCACTTTTTAAAATCGGTTTAGTGATTTTCAAAAAAAATGTACGCTTATTACATCTTCTGTCCCTTACATCTATTACTTTTTATTTTTTAATATATCAAAATTATTTAAGATAATATACGTAAGTTGGCATATTATGAGAAAAAATTTATTATTAATTTTACTAAAAAGTTACTCTTATTATGAGGGGTAATTTGTTTCATTTAAAATACACTGTATAAAAAATAATGGGTAAATATACCGTTATTATATAAAATACAAGAAATATCCTATCATTGTAGGTAGCAAGTTAAAATATTATTAGAAATTTATAACTACCAGTTTATTTCAAATAAAATGGCACTTTTCCTTCTTAAAGAACAAAAGGCAATGGAGTCATATAGACATGCAATTTTCCATTCCCTGATAAAACGTCATCAAATAATATGCAAAGCTCTGGATATTCTGGATATTGTCACTCCCCTTGTCAACTACATTGTCTTATTTACGCGTTTTGCGAGTGCACATTTTAAGTGTAAGTTATTAGCTAAAATGCAAATACACTTAGTGAATGTGTGCTATATATGCAAGAAGCTATTATTTTTTTGCTTTTGTTAGGAACTCTACAGATTTTGTCTTTTAAAAAACCATTTATTGCAAAGTAGTTGAATGGCATTCATGCAGTAAAAAGCGCCTCTTTTAAAGAATTAGACAAATCAGCCTATGAAAAAAGTCTCTGTAAACATGGGTCCGTAAATTTTTCGTTAGCGCGATACTTTAATATTTTGAGAAACTACTTGACTAGATATGCATGTTATTTAATTTAATATTTGTAGTTTTATAGGGTTTTTAAAAGAAAAAACTGCTCTATTATTTCTTTTATGGCCTGGTTAAGAATTTTTTTTTGAGAACTTAAAAGCTTTGTTAAACTAAAAAAAAAGTTTGCAGAAAAATGAGTGGCGTCCGTTATATACTTATTCTTTCTCTTATAAAAAGCCTTTGCTTATTTAGTTATTAACATTTAGTAGTTTAGCGTATATGTTATTATTCGAGTTCATTTTTTTTTATTTATTATATTTAAATTTTTAGTAAGTTTTATTTATTTTTTTATCGATCTATTTTTTAAAAGTGTTTATTTTTTGCTTCCTAATTTATTTTTGCTTTCTAATTCATTTTTTGCTTTCTAATTTATTATTATTACTATCATATACACTAAAAACACTACCAGTAACTCCTTAAGAGACTACAGCAAAAGCACAGGGACGTCTTATTTGATTGTTTTAAAACGTTACAGACGGTTATGCAAAACTGTCACATTGAGGGTTCATGGTTAGTTCTGGTTTGTTAAATCTTTTTTTTTTAATTTCCTCATAAAACGAATTAAAAACAAACAATTAAACTAATGAGAACTAACCATGACCCCCAATGTCAATCCATCAAATT
Organism: Listronotus bonariensis; assembly: GCA_014170235.1. Lineage (NCBI taxonomy): Eukaryota > Metazoa > Arthropoda > Insecta > Coleoptera > Curculionidae > Listronotus > Listronotus bonariensis. Next base: position 67,510 of record JACEGR010004984.1, on the reverse strand, counting down.
GCATGTTCCTGTTCTTTTAACTGTAGTCTCTCTTTCAGATCCGCAAAAAGGATACATTTTACCCCAAGGTTGTCGATTCTAAATGCATCCCTGATGTTTAAGCATATACCGGTCTAGAGCAGCTTTGCCGCACCAACAACGTACGGCAAAGAGAAAAAAATAGGTCTTGTATATTTCTTTCTTCCAATTCTAACTTATCTTTTTATGAAACCACCCCAAAAGTGCACTCTTTCAAATAAAAAAGAATTTTTAAAATTGGTCCACGGAGTAATCGCGTAACATACCAAAAAAAAAATCATACATTCGAATTGATAACCTCCTTTTTGTTCGGTTAAAAATATAAACAGGTTAAATTTAAACCTGCTTTGCTTTGCTTTCTCTGCTGTTGGTCTCGTTGCAAGACGATTAACCAGCTCACCCCTTCCGGACTATGCTTTCCAGGACTTCGTACGTGGAAAATCTGGATGGTCGAGCTTTCCGCTCCCAGAAATTCCGGTTCAAATTATTCAAATATTTACTTTTGTTCGATATGAAATAATAATAGATTTAATGCATATATTGTAGCTGTCAATCCAAAAACTGCTACTGGTATTGTGCATAACCTTCACTGTAACTTGCTGACGCTTCCAGTAGAGGGCGCCACCGTCCTCGGCCGTTATGAAACCACGTGCACACCGCTAACATAAAATCATCACTCACAGCGCTTAGTTCCATAAGAAAGTTGCTATTAATTTAGAGTGAGTCTTTTCTCGATCCCCAAGGGCAAAGAAACGCCCGTACAACTCCTTCAGCTGCCTACCCGGGGACGCTATGTAGCCTCCTAAGAAACGTGACCGTACAACTTAAAGATCGCGGAGAGACTGTGAAATTTAAACCTGATTATTTAGATTGGTATTGTCCTGTCTCTATCTATAATACCCCATTGTCGTATTCACGCATTTACGCATTTGGTGCACATTTACTATAGCGCTCTCTTCAATCACAAGAGTGAGTTATTAACGAAAATGCAAATATACTTTGCGAATGTACGGTATGTATGCAGGTACCTATTGTCCTGTTGGCATTGTTTTGAATCCTGCAGATTTTGCGTTGCAAATTAATTGTATTGTCCAACATTTTTAATAAAAGACATCATGGGAATAGTCACAAAACAAATTATTCTTTTCTGACAAATATTTTTAAATACATTTCTAAAAAAATGCAAAAATTTATTTGTGATTTTCGACCAAAAAATAAGAAAAAAACTTTCTATGAGCATATGACCTCAACGTCTTATTTTTGAACTACGAGGTGTTAAATTTAAAAAATATATTGTTTTTTTATAATAACTTTTATACCCCAATAGATATTTTAAAACAATTTTGGAGACGCACCCTTTGCACCAGAATACATTTTTTGGCATACAAGAAAGAAAATAATTTGTACCAGTGTCGTCCATAGGGGTTTAAGGTAAACATTTTTTGAAAAAAAGTGACACGCGACTGCATTTCTCCAGAATAAAAGTTTTTTTTACTAATCCCCATTTAGTTTAGAATTAATTCTCTTTACTATTTTTTGTTTGATGTACGGTTTTCGCGTAAATATATAGAAACCATTTCTCGGCATGGTCAAATTCCTATCTAATTAAAGAATAAATAACGAAGGTTAATTTTTAATGTAGAATTTCATGTTAGGAATACAAATTGACCTTCCAAAAAATGGTTCGTATTGATTTAGGCAAAAACCAGACATCAAACAAAAAAATAAAGAGATAAAATTTGTTTTAAACTAAATCGATATTTTAAAAAATATATGTATATATTTTTAAATATATATATTTCTTTAATGCAGTGGCGTTCTATTTTTTTAAATATTTACTTTAATCCCCCATGGACGACACTGGTACAAATTATTTTTTTCTTGTATGCCAAAAAACCATTTGGTGCTAAGGGTGCGTTTCCCAATTTTGTTTTAAATATCTAAATGGGTATTAAAGTTATTATAAAAAAACAATATTTTTTAAAAAATTTAAAAACCTCGTAGTAGAAAAACCAAGAAGTTTAGGACATATGTTTATATAAAGTTTTTTTCCTATTTTTTGGTGGAAAATCACCTCCTAAATTGTTTTGCATTTGTTTAGAAACACCCTGTATAATAGGATGTGTTACCCACACCAAAGAATGTTTTTTGTAATCATCAAAATATACCTTATTATACAAAAATTGTTACAGTATAAATCTTATTTTTAAATACAAAAAAATAAGAAACTCGTCCATTTATGAACAGATTTCTACCATGGATATGGCCATCATCAGCTTGAATACAACATTACTTGTAAGGAAGACGCATATAAATGAATATTTTAAGAAATTTAAAAACATTACATGTACAAACGGGCAGAAATTTTAAATTTTACTGATGTAAATATATATTTACAAAAGGTCCGTACATCATTAATTATAACGTTAAATAAATTAGATATAAGATAGATTTTTTAAAAAAATTTAACACCCTGTTTCTTAAAAACAATGCATTTCCAGACCTATGTGTGCATAAAATCTTTTTTACGGGATTAGCTAAGTAATACGCTCTTAGATATTTTTACCCCAATTAGAAAACACCCTATAAAACTATTTTTTTGGATTTTTGCCTTTACTCTAAGATTTCTTTTCCAATTGGTGTACTTCAAGAAACTTGACAATTGGCAAGCCCAAGCTTTACCAGTTAAGTAAAGGTAAAATGCATTAACATTTAACATGATTGTATAAAAGCAAAAATTGTTAAATACATTATTAAAAATTATACACAATATTTAAAGATTAAAGGCTTTTACACAACTTATTTTACAGTGTAGTCCTTAAGTCCGTCGGCGTCGCCCCCTCTAAGTTCTGAACCGTTTGGTATATATTCATGAAATTTGAAACAATAGTTTATGACCAAGGTCTGCATTTTTTGACATATAAATGATAGCTATGAATATCAAGCTGGCAGCTGGCCGCCATTTTAGAATATTTTTTTGATGGAAAGGAAGAATCAAGTCATACCCTATTTTGAAGCTCTTAACGAGTACTTTATAACCCCAGAATAAAAGGTCAGTAGCATTACATACTACAAAATGGTGGTATATACTTTAATAATTACCCCAACACCATTAAACCATATTTCCGAAACTAGTACAGTTATTTTTAATAGTAATAGTGGTGATCGATAATATCAGGGTAGGAAAAAAGTATATGTTTTAAATAAAGCATCCCGTATATTATATCATCATTAAAAAGATATTTAAAAAACTTTTACCATATTTTATATGTCTAACTTTATTAGCTTTGGAAATATGGCTTTCTGTATATGGTATTCAGGCAATAATTAAAATTGCGCCATATTAGCTGTCACCTTGATATTTATAGCTGTCTTTGTTATGCCAACAAATGCAAATACCAAAAAATGTGTGGCAAGCGTGGTGTAGGTGGCGAGCGTGCTGTAGGTAGGTGGCAAGCGTGGTGTAGGTGGCGAGCGTGGTGTAGCGGCTAACGGAATAGGAAGAAAAAGTACCGAACGGTTAATAAGTTAGAGGGAAGGCCGACGGACTTTGAAAACCATAACATGTTGTCCTTTATTACAATCAAATTATTGTAATAGTTAGGAATTCCTGGGCCATTTTTCCAAGTCTTTACTAACACACTATTTTTTCGTGGGTAGCTTTATTTTGACGAGACGACCAACTTTTTTCCTTACAATAATTTTCGTAGGTGGAGCAGGAATTAAATGCGTTGATTTGACAGATATCAAATATTAATAACAAACATAAATTTTCTCTAGTAATTTTAAAAATACCTATCTAAATAAACCAAAAAAATATTTTTCCTATAAAATGTAAGGTTTTATCAAAGAGTCCCCTACCACCAACATGTATAGTTAACGATGTCGTGAAAAATAATTACTTACCAGCTGATTTTTTTTTGATAATTAATTAATTACTATTTATATAATTTAACACCTTCATTGTCCTAAAAATTGCGAGGTACGTTATTCTGGTTTTTTGATATTTTTATTAAATCAACATATTTAATCTCTGCTACCCCTGTATGCTACCACAAAAATTAGCTTGTTATTAACGACTTAGAAAAATAGCCAAGGAATCCCTTACTATAAAATTTAATGCGAAAATAGCGGTAATTTAATTCTAACAAAATTTAAAATAGGTATTTAAGGTTGCCAAAAATTTAAAAAGCAGACATTGTAAATTAAAAACTGGTATAACCATCCGAATATAATGTATACGTAATCAGTAATTTAAATAATGACGCAAGATCGTAATCTAAGGACAACATAATTATAACACAATTTTTATTTTCTTTTCGTCATTCACTCATCGCTCTAGACGAAAAAATGCATTAAAATTATAATCAAAGCTCTTTGGCAATGTACTGCAGACATACACACACACTGAAACAACCCCAAAACAAATGATGAAACGTGTGCAAAAAAATTCAAAAGGATAATAAAGCGTAAGGACGTCGCGAGACTTCTTTTGTTCAGAGCTGTGGCGTGTTTTGCGCCCCGCGATAGACGAGCTTGCTTGAAAATGCATCCCTTGCAAACGCGAAGGGTTGAAGAGCTGCTATTTCGCTAATAACCCCCTCTTATGATTGAAAGTCTGATGTGTGCTGACTTCGCGCAAAATGCGTGAGTTATTTCGAGCGGAAAATTATGGAAGACGGTTTTACGGATTTGACAGGGGTTAAAGAATTTGTGTATGCAAAATCTTGGTAATTTTACATCATTGAGAAGCAATAGTATAACAATATAACTCATTTTGCTGACTGTAACAAATAGGTTTAAATACACAGGTCTGTTATAAATAGTGTATGGAAGGTCCTTAAGCAAATATCATAATTGCGAAGTGTCAGTAACATATGCGTCCCTGTTAGAAGGGGGTTGATTGCTCAGATCTATTGTTTATATTAAAATAATATTATTTTTTAAATAAGTCAACTTTTACAGGATAATAACTTTATGTTATTAAAATAGCCTACCAATGCAATTGGTGGAGATGCCCAATGTGTTGAATAACGTCGCTCTCCTAGGGTGGACAAGGCCACTCACTAATTAGGATATTTTTTACTTTAAAATTAAACACTTTTTCAATTATTTAAACTATAAAACTTGGTATCTTAGGTACATTTATTTTAAGTCGTTGAGATTTGAATTCTTTTAATTAATAAACTTATGGTCATAAGACATAAAGGTAAAACTTAACATAGAAGAATAAAATAAGTTCAACACATTTTATATTAAAACTAATAAAATATTGGTATTGTACATACATACATTCCTCGTATACTACCGCAAATAATTAATATTTGATGATTGCATATTGGGTTTTAGACCATGCAGAACTTTTTAAAACGAATAACCATTTTTTCGTAAAATCAATAATAAAGAAGTTTCCCATATGGTGCGAACAGCAGACACGCTGTATATTAATATTGTAAATTTAAACTTATGTATCGTATCTACATTTAGATTTTTACAGAAGAAAAATACATCACCCTGTATCCAGAAGACTTTTCGACGAAAAGAATTAAAAGTGGTTTTGCGGAGCACTAATCATCTGAGTTAGCATTTTAGCAGCGTAATAGATGTAAATATTTGGTACACTTTTAATAAAATTCATAAAATTTGGTGTAAATTTTTCAAAAGTGGATTTAAAGAGTACCAAATATTCCAACTATAGCACCACCACTGATCTGGTTAGTTCTGGTTAGCGATTGGTTGCGACTCTAAATGAGAATTATATATCTTTGAGTGCCACTAAGTCCATTACAAGCCGAGTCTAAAACTGCATGTAACAACAATGGAGTGCATTTAAGCACATTTTAATGTGCTAACTTAAATTAACCATTGAACTTTTTAAAGATATAATTGTACTAAAAAACAGCTGTCAAGACTAAACATACGATTAGATGTTATTTTTTGGGTACACGCCAAGTTAGATTAAAAAACCAAAAATTCCAAAAATTAAAAATAAGTTAATAAAAAACTAAAAGTTGACGTTTTGGTGGCAAGTCTGCCACCGTTGTCAAGATAAAATTAAATTAAAATAAAAAAAAATTAAAATTAACTATTCTTTAGGTTTAAAAATTAAAATTTTTTAGCTTTTTGTTAAGGAAATTCTAAAAACCTTTGACATTCAATGTGAAATATGTTTGTTTGGTTATAGTGTCATAGTTATGTACATAACTGGTTGCTGGTGTATTTATTATTTATAATATAAAAAAGTTAGTTGATTTTGAGTTTTCCTGAAGATACTTCAGTATCGAGCAAAGGCAACCAAGTGTTATTTAAATTAACTGAAATTGATGCTACACAATTATCTTTATTTAATAATATATATGCACTTTCTTTGATTTTGCGTTTTTTAGAACAGGTTTCCTTTGCTAAGATACTTGAAGCATTCCAGTTTATATTCTTTGATTGTTTTCAAATACGTGTTGACAAATTTTAGATTTGTGAAATTCTGTGTTTTTATGTATGTTTTGTGTTCTTTTATGCGTTTGGTTAATGGTCTACAAGTTTCACCTATATAAAACTTATTGCATTCGCAAGGTATTTTATAAATGACATTTTTGTATTTTCATTTAAGTTGTATGGTTTTGTTTTTGTTAATTGAGATCTGATTGTGTTTTGTGTTTTAAAGATTGTGCGAATATTAAATTTATGCCTTATTCGTTGAATTTTATTTAATAGTCCGGGAATGTATGTAATGTACGTCCTATAGTAAGTTGTATAAACTCACCTACACATCCATTAGCAAAATTTTTAGTCTTCCTGAAGATACTTCAGTATCAAGCAAAGGCTGTTATTTAAATTAACTGAAATTGATGCTACACATTTATCTTTATTTAAAAATATGTATGCACTTTCTTTAATTTTGCGTTTTTAGAACAAGTTTCCTTTGCTAAGATACTTGAAGCATTCCAGTTTATTCTTTGATTGTTTTCAAATACGTGTTGACAAATTTTAGATTTGTGAAATTCTGTGTTATTTTATGTATGTTTTGTGTTCTTTTATGCGTTTAGCTAATGGCCTACAAGTTTTACCTATATAAAATTCATTACATTCACAAGATATTTTATAGATAACATTTTTTATAGTTTCATTTATGTAGTGTGGGTTTGTTTGTGTTAATTGAAATCTTATAGTGTTTTGTGTTTTAAAGATTGTGCGAATAATAAATTTATTTGCTATTCGTTAAATTTTATTTGATAAGCCGGGAATGTATGGTAAAAATAAATTTGTAATAGGTCTATTTTGATTTTGTCGTTGGTTTTAATTATCAAATTCAAGGAAACATTTGTTTATAAAAACCAGAGGATAATTATTTTAAATTAAAATATCTTTTAGAAGGTCATATTTTCATTAGAACAAATTATTTTATTTCTATTAAATGGACTTTTTACAACTTCCTTTTACCATATCTGTTTGTATGTGTAGGTTTTCTATAAATTCTTGTTTCAAAATTGTTTAGGCCTTTTTTATTAGAATTTCAAGAAAAGGTAGTTGTGAGTTGTTTTCTTTTTCCAGAGTAAATTTAATAGTTAGTTCTTGTGAGTTAATGTGTGTTAAAAACTATTTTAACATACAATACTAAAAGTGACTTATAACAAAGTATATTTTGTTGATTTTATTAATTTAAACTGTTTTAGCTTTAGTATTTTCTGAAAAGCTAACCATAAATTTATGCCTTGTATTATACCTCGGTGAACGCTGTATATGAACGAAGACGTACCGATGCGACGCGAGTATAATGGCGTTTTTGCCGCGACATGTGTCGCTTTATGTCTCTGAGGCGCTTGAGACTTAAATTACCGCAGAGCTCCCTGACTTGCTGTGTAGGGAAAATCTTAAATTTACTATGTTACTGAATATGCACTTTTGTTTTTAACAGAAAATATATCGCTTACAGGGCGATTTACACTTTAGACTTTTAATTCTGCTTGACTTTCAAAACCTGTTTTAACTTTTTACAAAAATAAGAGTTATTTATTATTTCCTTGCACTGCAAAGTTGCATCTGTCGTACACTGTCCAATCAGGTCTTGCAGATTTTACACCAGCCAAAGGTTCTTCTTTAGAGCAAATTGAGATCAACAACCGGTTTCCGAACTACACTACTCAAAACAATTATCGCATATGCTCGATTAACTTTAAATCGCCCCGTATGATGTGCTGTTGAAAGGGAGTAGTCAAATTTGTGATTATAAAATATCAGAAATGGGTAAGGGTATAAATTATTAACAAATGAGATTTCTCCCTTTTAACAGCACATTATACAGGGCGATCAAAAATTATTCATTTTTTCAATTTTTTTTATCACCTCGTAGGATTTATTGCTTACAGTAAAAACAACGGTTAACATAAAGTTACAGCTTCACGTTTTCTTAACATTTTATTTTTTTAATTGTCTTAATAACTTAATTATTAAAAGAGATTTGGCCATTTAAATCAAAGCATTTTTGTATTATAGCTTATGAAAGAAATCGAGCATATGCGATAATCCTTTTAAAACAAAATAAAAACACATTTAACACATGTAACTGTCCCACACTGTATATGGTTGGTTATTATAATGTGTTAAATGTGTTTTTTATTTTGTTTTAAAAGGGATTATCGCATATGCTCGATTTCTTTCATAGCTTTAATATAAAATGCTTGATTAAATGGCAAATCTTTTAATAATTAAGTTATTAAGACAATTAAAAAAAAATGTTAAGAAAACGTGAAGCTGTAACTTTATATTAACCGTTGTTTTTACTGTAAGCAATAAATCCTACGGGGTGATAAAAAAATTGAAAAATGAATAATTTTGATCGCCCTGTATATGTGCTGTTAAAGGGAGAAATCTCATTTGTTATAATGTACCCTACCCATTTCTGATATTTTATAATCACAAATTTGACTACTCCCTTTCAACAGCACATCATACGGGGTGATTTAAAGTTAATCGAGCATATGCGATAATTGTTTTGAGTAGTTGGTTCTCATCAGTACGGTGCAGAAGATAACAAAAAAATCGCAAGGAATCATTTAAGAGAAAATAATGGTGCATAATCGGTGGCTAATTATCAGTCTTGCCCTTAGTCGACAGTGTAAAACTAAATGAACCTAGCTTATTGCGATCACCAGTTATCTTAATTAGCTCTGAAAAAAAAAACCTTTGGCTATAGTGAAAATCTGCATCGCCAGATGAGACAGTGTTTGACAGATGCACCCTTGCAGTGCAAGAAAATATCAAGCAGTAAGAAGTTTTTACCTTTTCTGTTTTTTTTTTAATGATTTCTTCTTAGTTTCGTTTTACGGACCTAAGTTCATTTAGTTTCTTTTACACTGTTGACGAAGGGCGGAAATAATAAGCGAACGATTATTTGCCATTTCGATTTTTAAAATAATTCCTTTAAAGTTTTTTTGTTATCGCCTACACCGTACTGATAGAGAACAGAGTAGTTCGAAACCGGTCTGAGGTTCGTGATCTTAATTAGCTCCGAAGGAAAAACTTTAGCTAGTGTGAAAATTCGCATCTCCAGATCAGACAAAGTTCTACAAATGCAACCTTAGCAGTGCAAGAAAATAACAAGAATTAAATATTTTTTTACTATTTTATTTTTGTAAAATAATTACTACCGATTGTCAAGGAATCTTAGTTTTGTTAAGTAACTATTTTAACAGTGTGAGATCTTGCGTTATCTTGTTGTAAAATTGATAAGTAAGTATAGGATGTCGATGGTAACAGACTTTGGCAAAATATACCATTTAGCCATTAAACACTAGCTTTACTTCTTAAGTGCGGTTTTGCGTTTGGAACCACTGAAGGGAACTCCTCTTTTATTTATTATTCTTGATTTTGGTCCCTTTCGGTTCAAAAGGTAGAATGATCGTTCTCATTACTTATACCTTGAATTTCCAGTTAAGCGCTGACCAGATTCCGGGGAGACTCCGATGTTCTTGGCTCTAATACATGTCGAAATTATAGACTTGTGAATAAGAAAGTTAGATTTAAGGTCTATTAAATCTCTTTTGATTGTGATAAGTGATAATTTATCGGGTAGGGCGAAAGCTATAATAAAATAACAATTAATTGTATCTAAATTTATTAGTTTCAAAATATGGCCATCGGATAGTCAGGCAGCCTTAAAGGCATTAGCTTTATGCTGCTTTGACTCAAGGCTTGCCTGGGATCACTTAATCAACTGGCTACAAACAAGAAACTAACTCTGATGTGGGTGCCAGGACATAAAGAAGTGGGAAGCAACGAAATTGCCGACCAACTAACCAAAGTAGGTGCACAGGCCCCGTTTTACGGACCGGGACCGAAATCATTCTGCGGCACAACGAGAGGCCACCTAAAGGAAGAACTCAGAGAATGGGAACAGAGGTAAAAGAGACTCACTGGAATAACGCTCCAGGACAAAGACTTTAAAAGAACGAACTCGCGGTAGTTACTACCTTCTTGACGGATCACGGCTCTCTGAGGTATTCCTTCAATAAGATGGGAAAGACCGACAACGACCGCTGCAGGTTTGGTGATCGATCGAACGAAACCTCAGAGCATATACTATGCCAATCTACAGAATTAACAGGCCAGAGGCTAAAATACCTAAAAGGAGTATTCTTGACCCCAAAATATTTTTAGCTTCGCGAAAAGTTTAGGAATCGAGGGGATTAACTAATGTAGGGTATCCACAAAAGATCTTTTAGATCTAAGTGGGAGAAGGGCTAGCTTAATCCAAACGAGCCCATATATTACAATACAATGCAATACAATACAATATTACAGTGTTGTATATGTTATTAAAACCAATAATCTAGTAATCCCATCAGCTGACATAAAATTTATGTGTTATTAATGAGATCCTAATTACCCTTTGGATACAATGTATTTAACCAAAATTAAGTAATTACATGCTTTTTCACCATATAAACTGTATTTAAATATACTATTAACCCGATTTATAACTCACAAAGTTAATAGCTCCCCAAAAACGATCATATAGTTCATCGCAAATAGGGGTAATTTTTCATTTCCTTTTACGATTATTATCATAGACGAATCGTTAAATGGTAGATAATAGGGCATTTAGGTTAATCCACATTGGCTGTACTATATGAATACAATTTACCTCAAATAATGTGTAATGTTTGAGTAATAATAATAATTTAAAAATCGTTTGTAAAAAATTAAAAAAAAAACATTTTTTTTTGTGAATGGAGTGTAAGGAATACAATAAAAAACACGATTTTCGAATGCACTAAAAACCTTTAACACATATTTGGGATATACAGTGGGGATCTCAAGTCTCGTCCCCCTTTTCGAAAATCTAAACTGTTTGGTATTTTTTTAATAAACTTTAAAACGATAGTATGAGAGCAAAGTCTAAATTTTTTGACATATAAATGACAACTTCAAATGTTAATGTTTAGTTGGGCGCCAAATTGGGGCACAAAAGTTAATGGAAAGTGTGTAATTATTTAAAAGCTTTTCTCGAGTACTATATAGTGTCTGAGCTGTCAATAAAATTGACTTTATGATAACTACCCTTTCAAAACCTATTTAGGGTTTTTTTTGGCGAGTCTACCAGGAATATTCATTCCGCCATACAGAGTATGCCAGGATAGGTGTTACAAGACGACAAATAGACCCAAAATTTTAAAATTTTTAAACGCCCTATTGGGAAAACTGGTCGCGTGGTCCAAAACTAGAAAATACATTTTTTTTACAATTGGTAATATACAGAGCCAATATAGGTAAAAATATAAAAATGGCCAAGAGTAAAGTACCTTTACTTTTAAAAGTAGGACAAAATTTATGAAGTAAATGTTGTAGAGAATTTAATGTTATGTTAAAATTTAGAGTTAAAAAATTTAGTAAAAAAATATGTTTGTCAATTTTCTACATTACAAATCAACACTTTTTAAAATACTTGGTTTAAGGCAGCAAATTAAATAATATCTTTAAAATTATTAAATTTTCTTTTAAATTTTGTTTCCTTTTGCCCATAGTAATGAGTAAATTAAAAAAATAACAATAACATTTCTTTTTTATTTTCATGCTTTAACTTTTAACATTGACATAAAATTTAATTTGCTACAACTTTTACTTATACAATTTTGTTCCATTTTTTAAAATAAAAGTAGCTAAACCTGGGCATTTTTTATATTCATAACTTGCCCTGTATAATACCAATCGGAGTAAAATTTTATTTTTTATTTAGTTTTGTACCATGCAAATAGTTTCCAAAATTTTATTTTAAAATTCAAATTTTTTTAGTTTATTTGACCTCTTGTAAAAACTATCCTACGTTGGAAACATATGGAAAACTTTTTATTAGTAATTTTATGGAAAAAAGATATTCTTTATAAAAAGTTTGCATAGTCTGAAACCTAGAATGCGTAAAAGGGAAGTACTATTCTTTTTTAAAATACCATTCAAATATGCAAATTTCTTTATTAAAAAGGAAAACACTGTTTTCTTAATTATTTTCTTTAAAGTAAAAAAAAATAGTCACGCTCGAGAATGTCAAAATGACGTTTGTTTCTACAACTTTGTAGCCGTCCGCTTTCTTAAGCTGGTTTTACACCTGACAAGTAATTGATCAATTAATTGAACAAGTGCTTGTTCAAGTGACTTGACGGTTAAAAATTTCCTCAACTTATTTATCAAGTAGCTTGCTCAAGTACTTACAGAAATTAAAACTTGTCATCAATATTTTTAGGGGCCTTAAAGTCATTAGTTATTAGTTAACATAACCCTAGAAAACCATTTAATGAAATTGAAAATAAATGTCACAATAACTTGAAGAGAGTAAAAACATCCAACTTTTCAATTTCTTTATCAAATATTTGACAAAGTAATTGAACAAGTTATTGATCAATAACTTGTCAAGTGTAAAGCCCGCTTTAACGTCACTCTTAAATGTCAGATTAGTGAAATATAAACTGTTTAGCATGTAATTAACTTAGCTATCCTATCCTAATTTCTGACGGGTGTTTGTATTTGGGCTGTTTTTCTTTTTAACCTACATAATAGTTGCTTTCCTTTTACATCAAATCTTAGCTAACCAAAACTTCACCACTCTGTCACAAAATTTTTGATAGGTATTATTAAAACTGACAAATAAATTGAATCGTTATTTTATGATTGGCTATATCTTTCGGAGTTAAAAACCAGTCTTAGAATTTATGTCGTCACATATTTATTTCTTAACATAATGCAATATGCCTAACTAAAGGTGGTGAAAACAAGTGTAATTTCTATAAAATACACTTCTGTCACCCTGATTTACAACTCTGTCACACAATTTTTGCCAGGAAAATATAATTTTAATATTTTTTTAAACGTGCACTGCCGTTATGTCTTTAGTACAGTGCATGTTGAAATATAAATAAAAAATAATACGAGTAATTCTCAAGTAATTCTCTTGAATTTTTCATTCTTAACTGGTCGAAACAAGGGGACATGTTTATGTAGGTTAAAAAGAAGATCAACCCATTTCTGTTTTTACGATCGGCTCTGTATACAGGGCTTAAATTTGGTGGAGGTACAAGGTATCCTTCGGTTTATTTATTTGCCCTGTGCTAAAGTAAATTCCGAAATCACCTCTTAGCCCCCCACCACTGTAAAAAGTTAAAATCTCAAAAGTGTAACTCGTTATCACTCCAGTCTCTACCTGTCATTCCATTTCTTCCCGAATCGTTAACATATTATGTGAATTGCATTTGAAACGAACCGATTACTTCAGCATGGGGGAGAATGCCTTATTCTTATATTTAACTGGGTGTGAAAGTGGCTCGATTCCGTGCCCCTAAGAGCCATTCCATTTACCAATAAAAATCTAGGTTAAGTAATCGCCGTTATGTTTATTCTGAGATTGTGTGGTAAGAAGTGTATAATGTATTGTGTGTTCTTCAGTATTTTCTAATGTCTTTTAAAAATACATGTGTTAATCTTTATTTTTGTAGGACTCTATTTTTAAAATGTGCTTTCTTTTTATAAGAGTCCTACATAAACCATGGTGAAATGGTACATGTAAGAAGACACATACAGTGTGTCCAAAATTGGTAGGAAATTTATTGGGATATTGAAGACTATCTTCTAGATAGAAAGATGATTAAATTAGGAAAGGTGAAGGTCATTCATCCGCAAATTTAATGACGGCTGTATATTTTTCGTTTTAAAGATATGGTAAAAAAGCTAAAAATTTGCAATTTAGAAAAATTGCTGTATTATTTTATTTTTTATAATTTTAAGAATCTGTAATGATTTTAATTTCAACGTTTCGGATTGAAAGATACTATCATTATTTTTTGTTTAAAAATGAAATGAACTTAAGAATATAAATGCTTTCTTCGTAGATATTAGTTTCCAGATGTATTGTTTAACTTAAATGTGTTTTAGGTAGAGAGTAGCAATAAGTATTTATTGGTCTTGGCTAAAAATGTTTTAGTTTTTCTGATAGAATAGGGTTTTTCTAATTTAACTAACCCCGTATCTCTTCCTCTCGTTTGCATCCTAAAGGTGCTTTTTAAATTTGTAAGAGCAAGAGCTTTTAAAACATGAATAAAAAAAACATTTTTGTAAAAAACAAGCTGAAATTAATATTAGTATTAAGAAATCAGTCGCTGTACCTTTTTGGCCCTGAACGTCAGAAACTAAGAAATCCATAAAAAATCTTCTTGTGTTAGTACACTGCAAAAACCGCAAGTTTTTGTCTTAGTCCCTGGGCCAGCAATAAAGTTGACTTTAGGATAATAACACTTTTAAAACCTTATTAAGGGAGTTTCTTTAACGAGTCTACCATGAATATTCATACCGCCATATATGGAAGCGGCGCTTTAACCCAGCCTGTCAATGTTAAACTGCCGCCACAAATTGGGCGAACTTTTGGCCGAACTATTTTTCAAAATAGTTTGCCAAACTATTTTTAAGCAAGCGGACTCGGAAAAGTTGGGCCAAGCAAGACGAATAAAGACGAAGTACCCGTCCTCACAATGGTTGTATGCCAAAGTTTGTCGTAGTTGGCCCAATGTCTGGCGGCGGCATCAAATATTTTGGGTGCCGGACTGGGAAAACGCGTCACTTTTTTGTCCGGAAAAGTTTACCACAATGTTTTACAAGCAATTGCACAGCAAACATTGCACCAAAATCGTAAGTTATACATTTACGAAACCCTAAGACCCATGGACATTTTTGGGGTATCGGATTAGGCGGGTTACGTAACTGTCACCCTTACCATGTTTACAAATTGCATATATTAAACATTGTGCTAAATTTGTCCGACAAAAAAGTGACGCGTTTGCCCAGTCCGACATACGAAACATTTGACATTGATAGGCTGGGTTAAAGTGTTGCTTCCATATACGGCGGTATAAATATTCGTGGTAGACTCGTGAAAAGAAGCCCCCTAAAAGGTTTTAAAAGTGTTATTATTATGAGGTTAACTTCATAACAGGCCCAAGAAATATATTTAATAATAACCAAGGCCCAGGGAATATATCTAATAATAACCAAGAAACCGCACACCCTATACACGCGGCTCTTAGTTTTAACTCTTTTAGTTTTAACCAAATCACAAAATAAAGTTTAATTAAACACTAACAATACGCTTACTATTTTTCGTGTAGATAATTTTTACCCAGTGCTTATCTTACGGTTAATAAATTTTCTTAAATAAACATTTATCTTTAAATCCTTTGTTTTAACATTTGACTCTTCGTGAAAATAGCTCCCAGTAAATTTCCATCATATTTATCAGTGTTTACCCACATTTAGCACAAAACGCCCTAATTACGGATGCGATCACAATGAATCATTCGATCTGACTGGACCAAAACGAGCGCTTAATGTATACGCACCTTAACAAAAGGCACATATTAAAACAATGCCGGACTAATTACGCCGAAAGCGTAGCCTATTATACACCTTAATCTGTTTTCCCGCGACTGGATTAAACAAATTCTTATTTAGAACTGCTGTTTAGTTTACCAAAATCCAGGATTATTATTAATATAAATTTAGTTTAGCGTACCTACATTGTTATGGGTGTTTTGTTGCTAAGTATTTATTAAAATCATTATAAAATAATTAGAATTACTTTAATTCGATAAAATAAAACAAAATTTCATTCATGTCCTAATATTTAGTGACTTTATTTTTTTACTAATGATAAACTGTTGGCAACGTTTTATCGAGGTTATTTTTCAACGTGTCCTACTCGTTCAATTTCAAGGTCAGTTGTGTGCCGTGTGCATTTGTAATACACATTGCAGATATTAAGGAGGACATGGAGAATTTTTGCTCGTTACAGCGCTTAAAAAGTTGCCTTAAAGCAAAAAAATAAAGGGGCAAATGAAACATTTTATTTAGTGGCGTAGCGTTCCTTAAAGGGGTACCGTATCCTAATGACTTAGAGGGCCCGAAAAAAATTTTGAAGACTAAAAAAAAGTCCCCACTTTTTAAACACATTGACTTTCCCAATTTAACCGACATTTTAACAGTTTTCTACCACTAATTTTGCTTACACACATTTGGGGCCCCCATAGCCCGGGGCTCCGTATCATCGATACGGCTGATACGGCGGTAGCTAAGCCCATGATTTTATTGAAAGATGCAAATTTGTACATATTAATTAATATAATGTTATACTAATTTATGAAATAGTGAACATAAACAGTTTTTATTAGTGAAACCACATAATTGTAATCTTTTAACTTAACTCTTTAAGAGAGTAAATCTACGATCTCGTATAACAAATAACTATTAATCGAGGATAGATTTGGATATATTATGTAATTTAGACATTTTAAGCAATAAGATTAATACAATTATTATGATTCTTGATAATGTAATTTATCAGTTTGTTCTACTAAAGAAAAAGGTTTGACAACGAAGAAAACAATAATTTAATTTTTCGTCGAAAGATAATTTTACACTGAGTAAAGACGTGATGTCCACTAATTTTACCTGGAAATTTGAGTTGGCTGGTTTTTGCATTAGACCCTTTAATTAAAGAGTGGAAATGCTAAGTGACCTAAGTGCAAATATATATATATATATATATATATATATATATATATATATATATATATATATATATATATATATATACAGTGTGTCCCAAGCTAGGTGTTACAAAAGGACTAATGGACCAAATATTTGAATTTTAAAACAAAATTTTAACAACAATTGGTATTATACAGGGCGAGTTATAACCAAAAATATCAAAAATGCCCAGGAACTAACTGCTTTTATTTTTTTAAATAGAACAAAATAGTTTAAGTAAATGTTGTAGAGAATTGTATTTTATGTCAAAATTTAAAGCTAAAGCATGAGAGTAAAAAAAATGTTATTATCGATTTGTTACATTACGCATTACAACTTAAATAATGGGCAAGAGGGACCAAAACCTTACAAAACTTAATATATATATTTTTTTTATTTTATGCCTTAAGCCAAGTATTTTTAAAACGGTTAATACATAATGTGAAAAATTGACCAAAATAACATTTTTTTTTAAATTTAATTCTTTACCTTTAAATTTTTACATATAATTTAATTCTCTACAACATTTACTTATAATTTAATAATTTTAATTATAATATATATTGATCCTATTTTTAAAAATAAAAGTACTCTATCATTGGTCATTTTTCATATTTTTAGTTATAACCTGCTTTGTATATTACCATTTGAAGTAATTTTTAATCAGTTTTGGACCATGCGACCAGTTTTCCCAAAAGGACGTTTAAAAATTTAAAATTTTTGGGCCATGTGTCCTCTTATAACACCTATCCTGGGATACACTGAATATATTTTTTGGCAACATTCACCAATTTTAGGCACAGGACCAATTCTAAAACGGTATTTACCAATCGGTTATGTTGACGTTTAAACAATGTATTATACGTCAAAGTTGTCACCAATTATTACCGCGTTTATAATTGGTTGAACGCCTAAAATTGATTATTATGATAAATATGGCAGCTTCAATATCCTTCTTTGACATGACAGTGCCAATTTAGATCTCAGCCATTGCAAATGAAATCCAAAGTTGAAGCCACCCGTATATTCAAAATTGCATTCTTTACTTCTATTTCTTTGATTTCTGGGAGCTTTTAATTTTGGCACTTAGATCACTTGGCACTTCCACTCTACAAATGGGAATTAAGATTTACTGTCTTACATTAAGTAATATTGTAAAGATGGGTCCACATTTAATTCATTCTGAATGCGCTGCCGGCAAGTACACAAAAATGATAAAGTAAACAAACCCTTTTGTGTACAATGATTTATTGCAGCAAAAATATTCAACCCGACGAGTTTCTAGTACCACGCCATGTGGTACCGGTTTTATAGTAGGACAGAGGCAAAATAAGAGAATGTTTTTTAAGTACGTGATACGTATTTTAAAAATGTTTTTTTCTTATTTATCCAAAAATATGTAATCAGGCTCTGTCCGAGGCTATGTGCTAAGGTTTGTTTACTTTATCATTTTTTGTGTACTTTCTGGTATTGCTTTCAGAATGAATTAAATGTGGACCCATCTTTACCGTTGAGAAACCGAAAGAAAGCAGTAGTTTATTAAAGTAATATAAAGGTTTAGGTATTACAGATTGTCAATGGGAAAACTGGAGTATTATATTACTTACTCAATTTAAAAACAAACTTCTATATTATTATACGTCAAAAGCAGCTCCATCTTTAGGATACAGTATTTACCAATAAACAACAAAATAAGAATTAGAAAACCAAAATAAATTTTATTTTTATATGAAAGCAATAACCAAAATTACTACAATGTAAAGAATATATTTAAATTTAAAATTTTATTGAATAAGTTAAAAATATATCTACTGGGTTACGATAAGAAAAAGGGGGAAAACTGCGTAAAATATATTATCCTCAAATAGGCTGGATTTGGGGTTTTAAAGAGATTGAATCATAATTTACGTTGGTATGTAAAATATAGAAAATTGATGTGGTTTGGTATTTTGGAGATTGCATTTTCTTGTCAAATTTTTTCAAATTTATTTAAGTATGTTTGAGGTTTATATTTTAATAAAATAGGAGTAATTGGAACTATAAATAAAACCCTAAAATGTAAGTTTTACCAACGGTTTTACTAAATATGGTATGTACGAGGGCACATTATTTATATAACATTGCCAAAATAATCACTGGCTTAGATAATATTTTTAAATGACTATATCAAAAATATCTTAAAACTGGGACATGGGACCCACACCAAAATTATACCAGATGCTAGTGGCCTTAAGAGAAAGATTTTGATAAAAAAAACATTTAAATTTTGAAATTTGCGAAAAAAGTTTATTTTTTGGATTAACGCCCCAGAAAAAAAAAACAAGTTTTAAAAGCAAATTATATGTTTGTATTTTTAGTAAATTTGATTAAATTTTGTTAACTTAGTTATTATTAAAGATTAAGCCATCCGACCTTTGCCAACTTTTTTGTAAAACACAGAACCGTCACAGCTCTCTTAGTTTCTGAGCTATAAGATGATTTAAAAGAATATATTTCTAGGTATCCATTGTATTACAGTTGACTGATAACTTATTAGAAGGATAAAAATATATTTTTGTATAGCTTTTTAAGTATATAGCAGTGGCGTGGTCAACATTTTTCCAAATGGCTTTGTTCTTAAAATACAGACCAATGTTGTTTTTTTTTGTTTAAGTGAAATATTCTGTTTATTTGGTAAAAATTAATTTGTTTTTCTACAATCTATTTAAAAATACCGATAACTATGGTACAAAACTTAAAAAGATAATTTCTTATATCCGATTATAAAAAAATATACCGGGTGATGCATCGCCGGGCGGGACTTAGGAAATCCCATGTAATTTTTAATGGGGTCAATTATTAGCTCCCCTAATTATTTTAGAGAAAAATTCTATTAAAGTTTATTGAAGAGCATGCAAATCTACCTCCATGGTAAAAACTTTAGATTTTTCGTTTAACCTGTTTGCTAGTTAGATGCTAATATATTTTAAAAATTTGTTACATTATTATCGCCTCATATTTATGAACAACAATAAAAATACCAGTTAGCGTGACATTACGTTGTCATTTTGAAATTTAATGCTTTATTTTTATCAAATAATCGTACAGTGAAAAGATTAAAGTTGTATTTATACAACTAAGTTAAGTTAAACTAAACTAATAATGATAATAATAAAGCACTAACTGGTATTTTTATTGTTGTTCATAAATATGAGGCGATAAAAATTTAACAATTTTTAAAAATATAATAGCATCTAACTAGCAAACGGGTTAACCAAAAATATAAAGTTTTTACCATGGACGTAGATTTGCATGCTCTTCAATAAACTTTAATAGAATTTTCTCTAAAATAATTAGGGGCATAATTGACCCCATTAAAAATTAGATGGGATTTCCTATGTTCCGCCCGGCGATGCATCACCAGGTATATAAACATATGTACGGACTTGTCTTATTTCTGAGATACAGGGCGTTAAAGTATTTAAAAAGTCGGTATTTGTTAAATATCTTAAGAACCCTCTAATCGATTCACAATAAATTCTGTACATATATTTAATGTTATAAGGTGCTTATAAAGCTTTAAAAATAAAATAATTGGGTCCAGTGGCGTCTCAGTGGGCACCAGAGCCAATATTATTAAGAAAAAAGTACGCCACTGACTTTTTATAAAGTTTTTATATTTTCAACTGATTAATCCAGTCTCGTCTAATTTTGTAACTTGTGCTATTCATTTTGCGTAGTCTTAAACGTGATCTACGTAAAAGATGTAATCCCAAAGGTTTTTATTTATTTAAAATTGAAGAAATTGTACTTTATTAATAGTTAAAATGTATTGTGTAAACGGTTATTCTAATAGGATTGTAAACTGTATTCATCTGGCACTAGTGTTGAAACTCATTTAATAACATGGCCGAAAGGTTCCAGGTGACATTAAGAAAATGACAGCTTATATGGCCGCTATATCGTAACTTCTTTAACCTAATAACTCTGACGCCAAATAACATTTTAAATCATACAGCAATTCGTATTACCTAATTTTCCTGATACGACGCCATGCTGCTGTAATTGCAGCAACAACACAATTTAAAAATCCCTAACAATGTTGCCACCCCTGGCGGCAAAACTCTCTATTATCTAGAATGCAATAAAAATTATCGTATTACCACGAGTAAAGAAAAAGTGAATAACGGCTGCAAGCACAGCCAACTGGGCGCGGCCAGATGTTCCATGCGGTCGGAAGTCGCCAGAAGATCGCTGTTATAATCGCCGCTGTCGCAAATCAAGGAGGCGGCGAATGCGATTTACGCGGGTAATAATTATTATAATCTTTATCAGAGTCATTGCGTCATGACGATTTATGGCGACGGCGGATAGTGGTAGTTGATTTTTATGTGCCGTTGCAGATGGAAAAGCTGGGTCAGTTTAGATTGTATAAACTACTCCAACATAGGGAAATCGTTTTGTTTTTAATGTAACAGTGGGAGTCATAGACGCGTGTTTTTTTCCTATACAGGGTCAACCAGATTAAGTGACCGTCATTGGTAACTTCGTTATTACTTAAAATACGATATAGTTTAAATTGGTAACGAAATAGTTTAAATTGGCAGACTAGTAGCATTTTTTACGCGCTTTATGATTAAAGGTTAGAAAAAAATAATTAACAATCGGGTTTTTGAGTCATACAGCAAAAAACCTTTTTTTTTTAATGGCACACCCTGTATATTTTATCATCACTGGAAAGATCTTTCAAAATCCTTTAAAAAAGTCTACATGTGTTATATCCAATTTTTAATACTTGTGGAAATATGGACATCCGCAGGAGTTTAAAAGTAAACTGTTTTTTTTTATATAAAACACCCTAGAGTATTAGGTTTGGGCAACCTTTAACATGTTGCAGGCCAAACATTAGTGTGCAAATACATTCGCGGGCCGCGTTTAAGAGTACTAAACATTTTAAAGTATTTTTGTAGTGTTCACAATTTCAGCACTAGAGCAGTTCGCTAGGATTTCGCTTGTCGAAGTTATCACTTCAGTAGCTCAGAAAAAACTGAACTAAAGTTTGAGCCATCCACCATATAGAGCCCATATTAAAATAAAATTTTACTACTTACTCTAACTCACGGAATCAAGTGAGCGAGCAAGCCAAGTGGCGATGATCATCACAGACTGAGGCACAGCAAAATATTATTTCTTCTCAACTACTATTCTAAACTAGACGCAATAATCTTTTGTTGTGCCTCACTCTTTGATAAATGCCGCCACTCGGCTTGCTCGCTCACTTCATTCCGTGAGTTTAAGTAAGTACTGTAATTTTATTTAATTTTTTTATTAGATTTTTTGAAATGTCCCGTCGCGGGCCTGATCAAATCATACAGCGGGCCGGCAGTTTGCCCATATATGCTCTTTATGGTATAATCATTGAAAAGGTATTTTAAAGAGCTTTAGCAAAATATCATATTTGATGTGTCTATCTTTTATAGTTTTGAAAATATAGCCATCAAAATATAAAAAATTGTAGATATTTTCCCGTTTTATTTCTATCGCCAAATTTACTGTAATTTTTGGATTTGAATGGCCATATTACCAAAACTATAGGAGATAGACAAACATATCAAAGTGGTATTTTTAAAGGCCCTTAAAATATGTATTAATTGGTAATGCAATAATATATCCAGGGCGTTTTATTTAAAAAATGCCAGTTTACTATTCAATTTGTGGTAACACATGTAGATTTTGTAAAGGATTTTAATCTTTCTTATGGTGATAAAATATACAGGATTAAAAAATTTTTTTTTTTGCTGTATAACTCAAAAACCCAATTGTTATTTTATTTTTCTAATCTTTGGTCTTAAAAAGCGTAAAAAAGCTACTATAGTCTGCTAATTTAAACTATTTTGTATTTTGAGTAATAACGAAGTTACCAATGGCGAACACTTAATTTGGATGATCCTGTATATCGGGTGTTACTAAACGTTGTTAAGAAAATTTAAGGGCAGAATCGAAAAAGAATGTCCTATCTTTAACTGCGAATTGTGTTTAAATTCTTTGCGATGATGTTATCACAGTTTGCTTATGTTTGCAGTGAGTATTACCAAATTATTATGCAGAAATACATGATTGCATAGCAAGTACAAATTGTTAAAATATTTTTTTATTAAAATGGGTGCTTTATCCCTACAAACGCGCATGGTAGTAAAGTCAGTTAACAACCAAGGTTCTGTGATTTAACGCCCCTCGACTTTTTTGTGGGGGTACTTGAAAGCCAGGGTATAGGCCAATAAACCACTTACAACTGGGGATTTACAGAACGACATTAGAATAACTATAAATTAAATTTATCCGGCTTTATGTAAGACTGTAATAAAAAACTGGATATCTCGAATTCGAGCTACTCAAGCGAAGCCTTGGTGGCCATTTGTCAAACATACTGTTTAATACTTAACTACTGTATATACTGTACTAACAAATAAAAAAATTCAAGGATAATATTTGTTT
This sequence comes from Listronotus bonariensis, assembly GCA_014170235.1. Classification (NCBI taxonomy): domain Eukaryota; kingdom Metazoa; phylum Arthropoda; class Insecta; order Coleoptera; family Curculionidae; genus Listronotus; species Listronotus bonariensis. The sequence goes on along the minus strand of JACEGR010004984.1, from coordinate 43,960 downwards.
TAGTTCTTTTATTTCCATTTAAAAGTAGAACACTGCTTTTAAATGACCCTTAATTACATTTAATAAGTCCAGTGGCGCCTCGAGCGGCAACTAAAGGAACAACTCTAAAAAAATACTCACGCCACTGACTGTGTACATGTGTGTTAAATTTTTGTGCTTTTTTAAATAAGACAAATAAAAGTACGGCATTTATGTTTTTTAATTTTTGTCGTATCTTTTTGAGTTATTATCGCTATTATTGTTTTTATACTTAAAATCCATTTAATTGCATATTTTTAAACCGTAAGAAAAGCATTGGGTGTGTTTTTTCTTTTAAATAACGGGTAATAAAATTTTTCATTAGAAATTATATAACAAAAATAATAATTACTTATTTATATAAAGTTTATATCCAGTGTAACAATTTTTAGTAAAATAAACGTTTTCAAAATTTCTCATTTTTTTAAAAAGTTTAACACAAACTTTTCTTTATATTTTTTATAGTAGAATCTGACCTTAAATTTTCTCATTAATATTCTGTAATACCATGTAAATTTAAAATAGGACTTTTTCAAAATCTTTTTTAATATCGCTTAATAAGATTCCTCAAAAATCTAAACCGCTTGGTTTATTTTATTAACATTTAAAACGATGGTATATGATCAAGGTCTTTATTTTTTGACATATCAATTTTTTGACTTAAAATGTCAATGTGACAGCTGGGCGTCATATTGAGAAACATTAATGGAGTAAGGGGTGTTGTAGCACATAATTTTCAAGCGATTAACAAGTACTTTTTTACAGTACAATATGAAATCAATACATCCACCACTACGGAATGGTGCTTCTTTAATATTAATTTGAATACCTAATATTAATAATCATATTTCGGAAACTAATAAAGTTAGATAATTAATGTTTTTTTTGTTTTTAAAGCTTTTTAAAGATCTTTTTAATGGTGGGACTGGTGATAATATACGGGGTGGGACAAAAAGTATATATTTTTTTAATGACGCACCCTGTATATTATATTACCATTAAAAAATCTTTAAGAGATTTTAGGAAAACAACACAATCCTTCTATCCAACTTTATAAGTGTCGAAAACATAATCATCCAAATAAGTATTATTAAAGTACCGGCATTTTGTAGTGTAAAAAGGAGCTTAAAGTCATTAAATTATTGGCGTTTAATAACGGTTTTCCAGTAAACACAATTAATAAAATTTATTTTAAATTTCTTAACAAATATAAATTGTCCTATAATATAATACATTCAACAACTAAAGAAATTTGTAACTTTCTGTTCTATGACCTTTTTTGGTGGGGTTTCTCATCAACTGGCCAAATTTTTTAAACCATACGGGATCTCTATTGCTTTCAGGACGGACAATTCATTAAAAACATTTGGTTCGGTCGAAGGATCCTGTAGACCAACTTTCTAAATCTGGTGTATATTCACTTGAATGTGGCGACTGTCCTGCAGTCTATGTTGGCCAGTCAGGTCGAAAAATATCTACAAGAGTAGGAGAACATATAAAACAATACGAAAAATATAATAACACTGATGTCTCTGCCACTAATTCGGCTTTTTGCGAACCACCTACTTACATCAGGACATCACGTCAAAATACCTGACAATATAAAAGTTTTGCATGTGTGTGACAAGGGAAATAAACTGGACCTGCTGGAGAAATTGGAAATTTTGAAAGCCAAAACAAGCCCCATTCTTACGTGCGTGTAAATGAAGTGTTCACTTTTGAATCTCATTTAATTTTTTATAGCCTTAAACAATAATAAAAATTGACCCTTTATTGTCGTCGAATGTCATATTGGTTATTCTCTTTATTTCTTCAATATAAACTAGGCCTGTGCTACCGGGGCAACCTTATAAAGCTATGTCTACCTAACCGCTTTAGCGTACACTATACATTTTGTATTAACTACTCAACCTCATTCTTCTTCTTCGATTTTAGCTGATTGTGTGTAACGGGTTTTATAAATTATTTTAGGTCTGATGATGCCGGAGACGGCGAAACATGTCACCTAAATTTTAATATATATTTGACAAATTTGAGACTCTGACTTTGATCCTTAAATTGTAGCTAAATCTATGTTGAGTCTCTTTGAGAAAATGGACAGATTCTTAAGTATTTTGTAGTAGGTAAAGGTATTGAGTTTATGTCACTGATCTCGACGGATTGCCAATCTTATAACCTGCGCGAAATAAAAGTTACATTTTATGGGCGAAAAAACCAGTTTGTGCGCAAGCCGGTTGAGGGTAAACGCAACTGGCGCCAACAAACTATCTGCATTATCGGAAAGAATATGTCGACGGCGCGGCGTCCTGGTGTTCTGTTCGTACATAGGTAATGAGCGTCACGGTCAGACCGCGGACGAAGAGTACGGGGTGCCGGTATTTGTATTTTGTCACGGCTTTTAAGTGCGCATGTTCGTCCACCTATTTATTTGTGTACTGCGCGAGGTCGTAAAAATCCGAAAAATGCTTCTTGCCATCACTGGGGATCTAAATGTAGGTTCAATGGTTTATGTTCTCAAGGGCGGACCAGCTGGAACACACAATGTTAATTGTAAATAAAACAAGAATTTTTAGAGAATTCTCCCAATAACTTTTATTATGATAGAAGGATCTATGAAAATTATGTCTGAAACAAAATTTTTTACCTCTATCCGATGGTCCATATATATTATAATAATACCTTGTACTTTTATTTGGATAATTTTATTTTTAAACATACATACCAGCAGCCATTTCATATGTAATAAAACCTCCATTTATCTTATAAAATTATAGAAAAAATAATATTTAAAACAGTTTTTATGTGTTCCGCAAAGTTCAAGGTGCACATAAACTTGTGTTTTTATTACCTATGAAATGGCCGGTATGGGCATGTTTGTTTTTAAATGTGATTTTATAAAGAACGTAAAAGACATCAATAAAAAAGGTTTTTTGTAGAAAAAAGTTAAAGAAATCAAATGCTAAAAGCAAAATATCAATTGTCAAAAATGCACAATGAAACAAAAAAAATCGTCTTATACCCTGTATAATCCCTATTTACTGAACAGTCATTTATCTACGGAAAGCAGCGATAGTATTCAATTAAACATTTATCTTTGTTCTTTCCTAACTTAATATATTGTTTTAAATGAGGGAAATGAGGCCGAAATGGACTAACCCATATTTCACATTTACGCATTAAAAATTGTGCCCAAAATATTTTTTTCCTTAACGCCATCTTTAAAAGAAAAAACCATTAAAAAACGTTGTCGCCCTTAAAGTAAACACTTCTAAACAAGATAAAAGCTTGTGTAAAACGTTCCGTTCAAAATTAGCCTTTTCCGATCAGAAAAAAGAGGACGATCAGCCAGCGACCATTAATCTCTCGATATTTACGAAATATCAGATATCACTTCCAAACATGTTTTTAACCACATTTTGTCGTTTACCAGTCAGGACCGGCTGGCTTTTTGCGTTCTGCGTCTTGTTACGAAGATGGTGCCTTAGAGGCGAATAGCCAGCCACACCCTTACCCTTCGGTTATTTTAAATTTTATAGAATGTCTAATAAAATATATTGTTTTCTTGTAAATAAAGAAAACAGCCTCCTTAGCAAAATAAAAATCTTCGGGATATACACTCCTAGACAAAAAACGGAGAAAAAAAATATGGTAAAATTAAATCTAAAATAACTTTTGGTTTCGTGACCGATTCTTATTATCTTTTTGTCCAATTGCAGCTTTTTTCATTAGCTATATTACACACAACGCCCAAAAGTCTTGGACCCCTAGCATTTTTATACGTCTAATTTATTTAGAAAAAATTTAAAAGGACTAATTCAAAGTGTTGTTCATGTTGATTTTAATTTAGTTAAAAAAATATTTTAAGTTCATGTATGTGGCTAAAATAAAAGAAATGCCAAAAAAATGAAAAACAGTGTTAATTTATAAATAACGTTTATTGCAACAAAAATTACCTGTATGACAATACAAAAAAAGAAAATACAGCTAATACTCTGTGGGCCCTCCCATACTTCTGAGTAATGAGGTTACACGTATGGGCATGGAAATGATTAAATTAATAAATAATTTCTGCGATATGCGGTCCCCTTCTTCTACGGCGGCTACCGCAAGTTCCTCCTCGGTTCTAGGTAGTGGATTGCGATTGTGGATAGCTCTGGAAAAATATCCCACAGATTCTCAATTGGATTCATGTCTGGGAAATTAGATGGCCACTCTAATCTGTTGATTTCTTAAGCATTAAGAAGCTCCTGAACTCTTCTGCCCCGATGTGGTCTGGCGTTATCATTCATGAAAATAAAATTCTCTTTAGTTTCATGGCGGAGGGGAATTACAATTGGCCTTACAACATTTTCCATGTAAATTTCACTAGTCATATTTTGTTGTATGCGAATTAATGGGGTTAAACGATTGTACATTATTCCCCCCCGAACATTAATGTTTCCCCTTGATAGGGAACGACTTCACGAGGATAGTTGAGTCTTGACTGACGCCCTGGCTCTCTCCATACCCTTTGACGATGGTCATCACTGACCAGACCGAATCTTGATTCGTCAGAGAAAAGGACTCTTTCCCACTGGGCTAAAAATCATTTCCTATGGTTTCTCGCCCACTGGTGGTGGTCAGCACAATGTCGAGGCAATAAAAGAGGTACCCTTAAAAATCTTCTGGCCCGTAAATTTGCGCTGTGAAGTCTTCTGCGAATGGTATTGGTGAAAACTACGCGGTTAAACGTACCATGGAAATGATCTTTAATGGCCGTTGTGTTCCGATTTCGGCGTGTAAATTGGATAACATATCTGTCCTCCATTTCGGCAGAAACACGTGGCCGTCCACTACGAGGCAATCTTTCCACATTTCCAGTTTCTTAATACCTGTTAATGATTCATTTACAGAAGATCTTGGAATATTTAAACTGGCTAAAATATGGTGATTGGAAAATCCAGATTCATGCAGAGCAATTATTCTTGATCTGTTATATACAGAAATTTCACGTCCTTGCATTTTCAGTTAAAACCAATGTAAACTTTGCGTATTTAAAAATGCAAATAAAATCAATAAAAGTAACTAAACAATTTTAAATCTCAAAAACCACGTAAACTCTTATACAGGGAAAAGACAAATTTTTAAATAGCCTGTGTAATAATTTACCGACACAATTTTTTGCCAGAGTATTGGATTTTTAAGCCCATTATTATCTTTTTTAACATTATTTTTTTTTATCAATATCTCTTTTAAAAGAAATACAAATTTTTAAAGAAGGCAGTGAAATTTGTGTGTAGTTAAACATTTGCACCTTTCTTAAAATTTTAATTTTTATAATAAAAAACAAATACAAATATTTTTTGTTAAGTCTTTTGGATATACAGGGTACGACAAAAAGTGTGATTAAAAAAAACACCCTTTATATTATATCACCAGTAAAAAGATCTTTTAATATCTATTTGATAAACTTATTTTTATTAGTTTGAAAAATATGACCATTCAAATCTTAAGTTTTCCCAATATGTTCGCATTATAGCATTTAATACGACCATCATAATAAAATTGTATTGTTTTCTTTAAAAATTTGTATTTCCTTTTAGAATGGGGATACCGATATAAATAATAAAAAAGAAAGGTTTAAAAAAGATGGGGCTTTAAAATCGCTAGTGAAAATGCAATATTTGGCTCTGCCCTGTATAACACCTAATACTTTCAAATTTTCTGCAATCCCCATATTAAATAATAATCTTGATGAAAGAAGCTATAACTGAACCAAAAGTTAATTAAAACTGGTCAAAAACCATTTTTTTAATCTGCCAAAAGTGTATACACAAAAGCACGTTAAAAGAATATTAAAATTGTATATATTTTTTCTAAGTATGGGACACCACTTTTAAAGATATTGTCTTTTAAAGAACTTCAATAAAATAAAAGTTTTTAGACACATAATCACCAGGTACATTTAAATTTAATCTTAATATGATATTATACTAAGTACAACTTTGTAACTATAAAAAGTATTTTTTTTTTGTAATTTTAATCAAATTTTATTAATAAATCCAAAGTTTTACATTATCTTGTAATTAAAGGCATCTGAAAGTCTTGCAGAAAAAATGTAAAGTAAGAAAATTTTAAGTGGCTATAGTAAATTGAAAAAAACATAATTTGGTAAAATTTGATATTTGCCAATAAAATTTAATCAAATTTACTGAAAAAATACAAATAGAGAATTAGAAAATTAACTTCTCTATGCAAATTTCATAATAAAAATTTTCTTTACCAAATTGTCTCTCTTTAGGCCAATAGTATCTAGTATACGTTTGGTGTGGATCCCATGTATCATTTTTTAGATTAAAAAAGTTTAAATCCTAGTTGCGCGCCTGTAACAAAAAGTAACACTTTACACCCTTGTTACATAAATTTATATTTTAAAGTAATTCCAATTATAAAGAAAATATATTTTCAATTTTTTTATGTTCTGCAAATCCACCCTAGCACGAAATGCCAGCAAATATCTGGCCTATTTTTGCGACCGTAAAACCGACATTTTCTGGATACGGTTACGCATTTCCTTTATAAATTGCCCAGCAGCCCTAAAGAATGTTCCTAATAAGTATATTGACCTTTTAGGACGACCAAAAGACACTTAAAGAAAAGGAGGGTGAATATTCGAAAACAATAAAATTTGGCCGTTTACAACATTTGTCGACGAGGTTTATACACTTTGTGTGATTTTTGTTTGAATTATATCGACGTTCTTTTGTACAATAAAAATATGTATTACACGTTTTATTGGCTATAGTACGAGATCCGAATTAAAAGAGAAAATTCATCCGACTGCTTATAAAAAAACACACTTGTTTTTATTAAACACTAGCTGCCCAGCCCCCCTAGTTGTGGCTTAGTGGTTATATAGCGATAGACCATTGCAAATAAGTGAATATGCTCGTATTTTCCAAGTCCAAACCACAAATAGACATTGTTTGACCTTTAGATTTATTTATGGTCATCGTTGACCAAGTCCAACCGAGTTCGACCGAGTCCACCCGAGTTCGGTCGCATCCAAGCGAGACCACTTGACACCGATCAGCCTAGCAATCCCCTAACAACCCACCGATCAGCCTTGCAACCGCCTAACAGCCCACCGATAAGCGTAGCCACCTTACAACCCACCGATAAGCCTAGCGACCCCCTAACACCCACCAATCAGGCCTAACAACCCACCGATCAGGTCAAAGGTCAATCCGCATGGCAACTGCATAACCGACAAAATAGTAAAAACTTAGCAAAAGTATATCAACAATACACCAATAATTTAGGAGCAGTATAACAAAAATTTAGCAATATTATAACAACAGGTCAAAGGTCAATCCACCTAGCAACCGTATAGCGATAGTAGCAACCACATACCAGCAGTGTAGCAACAGTATAGCGACAACATAGTTCTGGTTACCCACCGATCAGCCAAGCAACAGATCAATCCAAAAAGCGACAGGTCAAAAGTTAATGCACCTAGCGACATCAACAATATAGGAACAATATAGCAACAATATAGCAACAATATAGCAGTAATATAGCAATAATATAGCAACAATATAGTAACAATATAGCAACAATGTAGCAACAATGTAACAACATTATAGCAACAATTTTCAAACTTTATAATTGAGGGACTAATTTTTTGAAATAATTTTTTCCATATTGGATCATTCTTTGTCCTTAGATGGCTTTAGATTAAGGAATGATCCTGTATACAAATAAATATTCTTGTGAAGCTTTTTTTAACCCTATTTTCCCTTTGTTTCAGGTAAGCACTCCAGAACAGGAACCACCGCAAATTGTACCAACTAGACCCACTTATTGGGTACCGGTAATACCAGTAATGTGGGTAAGAAGACCAAACTTAGAATCGGAGCACATATCCTATTAAAGCACCCCTTGTAAAATATGCTTATATCATAAGATATATTATTAATTTTTAAAATTTTCTACAATAATAACAACATTTATGTAAAGTTTATGTAAGGTACTTTTTCTGTTATTTACGTCACGATTCTATGTTTGTTGTGTACGGTAATGGTGAGGGTTCTTAAACATTTTTAACAATTGTTCATAAATTTGTATACTTTTTATACCTTTTAAAAACATTATTTTTATACTATACAATATTTAGTTTTTTCCATTGTAACACCTTGTCATGCCATCTCAAAAAAAAATAAAAAGAGATCCTAATAGAGCCATTTTTTATTGACTGACAAAATTGGATTAAGGAAACCAATTAGATACACTTAACTAAAATTATAAATTTTAAGTTTTGTATCGATTGTAACAATATAAACCTGTAATCGTGTAATAAATAAAAATGTTTACTTAGACAAGAGAAAAATACTACCTTACATAAACTGTATGATGACCTGCTATTATAGCACTATAACCTATTGGATTTGCTGTACTTTAAGCTATTCACATTTAATATTTAAAACCGTAAAATGGACATGGATACCTACTTAAATATTTTAATGTACGATCGGTAATAACATTCGATTTTTGTTTATTTTGTTTATATGTTTTAATCTGACATGTTTAAAATCATGTTTTAAACAATACCATGTGTGTTATTTAAATAAAAGTTGTTCTTTTTCAAATTAAAAATAGTCAATAAAAATATATTTTCGAAATTATTTTTCAGTTTTATTTGTTTTCTTCCAAATTTCCTTGATAAAGTTTAATTTATTAAATTATTTCAAATAATTTTAAAATTCCTAGATATCAACCAAAAAGTTAAGAAAAGGTTAATTTAACACTTACTAATTTAAATTTATTTTTTAAAATTCATGATTTTTTAAACTCTTTACTGAGTTTTGCCAGGCGTGTGCTTCTGTGAGGCCAAACAGAAACTGTTTACGTTAATTCAATCTGCAATAGTTTTCGATAACTAACAATGGAAAATTATGTTTTTATTCTTTTAGGGCGTTCCTTGTTAAAACACTTTTTTTACAATCCCTCCAATATCTTTCAATTTTGGAATAAAAGTAATTTTATTTGTTCTTTATTAGAATAATTTTTTAAATTGTCCTTGCGGTGCTAAATTTTTAAATATTAGCAATTAAAAATAGTACATTTAACATGTATTTCCTTTCTTTACCGAAGCTACAGTTAGCGTTTTATTTAATTACATCCATATTAAAAATTTGTTTTTAATAAAAGCATTTATTTCTTGCAAAATTCGATTAGAGGCCTGACCACATATAACCGCAACGAGCCTGTGGCCGTGCGTTTTCCTGGTGAAATTAGGGGGGATACGATGCAAAAAGTTTTGTATTTAATCTAATTGCAGTAATATAAGTCAATTATGCCACATCTGATCGTAAAATAAATCTTCACAAATAAGGTGACACAGTTTAAAGGTTTGGCCATACATAACCACACCGAGGCCTGCACCGTAGCACGGCCGTGTCTGGGTTTTTAATATGTACCGTTGTAATCAAATGCCGTAGGTCTAATATCACCGCTCCGTGCCCGACCACATACCACCGCATTTTAACAAGTAAACAAATATCACCGACCAACGGTTGTACGTCACGCTGGGTCGGCTGCGACGCTTTTTACTTAGTCAGTTTGCATCGAACTTGTAATGTTTATAGTTTATTTAATTTATCAAAATATTAATTTAAGAAAACCCATTAAAACAAAAAAATAATAATAAATTCAGAAGTTTATTCACATATTATTCACAATAAAATATTTTACATTTTTTAATGCTTATTAAATCACTTTTTCTTGTATTATTTGTTTGCAACAACTAACCTTAACCACTAATTTTAAAAAGTTTTACGTAATATACTGAAATAATCAAAAGCTTTGGTCGGGAAACATCGGCGTTATCCGATTTCATTGGCTGGGCATGTTTTAGACCGTACAAGACACAGTCGTGTCACAAGAATAAATATATTAACCAGAAGGATATCTCGAAGGCGGCTTCTTTGATGTCTCCTAACGCGTCTCATGACCTCGAACTGCATATTTTGCAGGCGTTTCATGAGCGTACCTAAGAAATTAACATGTTTAGGCGCCTATCTCTTAAAAATATATTTTAATATTATTATAATGCATTTTATAACATCTATGCAATCAAATAAAACAGATGCTTTAATAATATGTCGTATTGAGATATATTAATAATTATTATGAAATGTGTCTATTTATTTTCGCATATGACAATTTTTTATTTTTCATATTTTTGAAGTTTCTATTTATCCATTTGAGGGTATGGAATAGTCTAACTGTAACAAACCATTTAATTAAATAACTAATTGGAAATTGTTCACAAGGATGTAAAAAACTATTTTTAAACGGTTTTACTTGACCTGTTTGTTATTTATTTGGAATTATTTTTTGGGTCAAATCTAGTAATTGAAATTTGACCCCCTTCCTGACGACCGATCGATCTGAAATTTGGTACACTTCCTTAGTCTTGATGACAATACAATATAACATATTCTTTATGATTGTAAATCCAACATGGCCGCCGATACAAAATGGCGGATTACATATTACTTTACTACAACCTCAATATGGGTATCAAATTAAAGGGCTTTATTGGTAGAATAGAACCCACTATGAAAAAATAAAATCCAAGATGGCCGCCGCCACAAAATGGCGGATTATATATTTTTTTTCACAAATACCTCAATATGGGTATCAAATGGAAGGGCTTGATTGGTAGAATAGAACCCACTATAAAAAAATTAAAATCCAAAATGGCCGCCGCCACAAAACGGCGGATTACATATTTTTTCTCACAACTACCTCAATATGGGTATCAAATGAAAGGGTTTGGTTGGTAGAATAGAGCTCACTATAAAAAAATCAAGATGGCCGCCGCCACAAAATGGCGGATTACATTTTTTTTTCACAAATACCTCAATATGGGTATCAAATGGAAGGGCTTGATTGGTAGAATAGAACCCACTATAAAAAAATTAAAATCCAAAATGGCCGCCGCCACAAAGTGGCGGATTACATATTTTTCTCACAACTACCTCAATATGGGTATCAAATGAAAGGACTTGGTTGGTAGAATAGAGCTCACTATAAAAAAATAAAATTCAAGATGGACGCTGCTGCAAAATGGCGAATTACATATTTTCCACAACTACTTCAATATAGAATCGTTGGTTAGTTCTGGTTAGTTATAGTAAGGCGAACTCAATAGAATGAGAAGTATCAACTAACAACAAAACTAAAAACTTGAAAATAAATTATGTAAAAAAACTTTTTATGTTAAACGGTTTTATTGTACTAAAAGCTAAAAAATAATTCGGTAAGTCCTAGCTACCAGATCGCACCAATCTTCTCATGAATCTGGGGTATTGATTAGACAAATAATAAAATCGTTGGGCAATTGACATTTCTATCATAATATTTACTTTGGATACGCTTCAGTTTTTTAAAATATGTATTGTATAATTTACACAAGTGTCTATTTATTTTTCCATATGACAATTTTTCTATTTTTAACATTTTTGAAATTATTGTTTTTATACATTTGAGTGTATGGAATAATCTAACTCTACCAAATAATTTAATTAAATAATTAATTGGAAAATTTTCACAAGGATGTAAAAAACTAGTATTTTTGCAGATATTTTCAAACTTTTGAATTAATTTTTTTGTATTACAATACTTTCAAAATTTATTTGAAATAAAGTTTCTAATAATGAAATAAACTTTACGAAGTCATTGTGAGGCATATTCAAATTTCCAAATACGTCTAAATTAGCATTTTTATATGCTTTATGGTAACAAAACAAAGTCGTTTCATCTAGATCTTGATATGCCTTTGAATATGCCTCACAAATTTCGCAAGAATGTACAGCTAAACATTTTTTAATTAGATATCCAGCAAAATATCTTACGAAATTAGTTTCTAGCAGTGTATCTTTGTGGTAACTTGTGTCAATAATAATTGGTATATCCGCTCTTTCTGACACTGTTGGAGGTTTAATAATAGGAAAATTATCATTCTGTTTAATTACATCGGATACTCTTAGAAGCAAATTATTCATATCATTTTCACAGTTTTCTGTAAAATTTGTTCGCACCATCATCGTAGGATTTGTTTTTACAATTTTTAAAACTGCAAACAAGGCCTACTTTTTTCTTTCTTCTTCCATGATAGGTAATTAATTACACAATTCACAGAAAAATCACTAAACAGAATATTATAGTCCAGAAAAATAAAACGTATCGCAATAAACTATATAAAATACATTGACCGTTACCGAGTCGTTGCTTCGCCTTTCACTACTGCACTGGCAATTTCAGTTTAGAATTTCGGTTTAGTAGCCCTCGAAGGTCACAGCCGCGCCGCTCAAGGTAAAGAGATATCCTTCTGGTTAATATATTTATTCTTGTGGTCGTGTTACGGTGCGTGTCTTGTGAGACATCGGTGGTTCAGACTTTTACCTATACTACACTCAAAGTTGATACAGAGATAAGTAGGAAAATATGTTTTATTTAAACAAAGAGAACGAACATAAAACAATAGACTTACTTTGACAAAAATGCTTTTTATATTTTTGAGGGCATGAAAAGTGCTTTTAATTTTCTTTTAAATTAATTTGCCCCACTTTCCTCTATCACCGTGAATCCACGCTCGGTGCGGTTATGTGTGGCCAGACCTTATTACGCTTAAAAGTCTTTCGATTTCGTATTGTTTGATGGAGAAATCCATTTTAAATTTTAACATATCATTATTTTTATGCCAAATGAGTATCACTGAAACTACTTTTGGCATCAAAAAATTTTTGGTCAGAAAGCATGTAATTTTTAAGGCTTTTTGATTCTTTTTTAACACTCCTTTATTTTTGAAAATTGGCCCGGCCGTTTCAAACTTAGAACCGTTTAAAATTTGGCTTAAATAACTATTAACATAGTGCAGGTTTGAGTTCATTGGCTTGTAAGTCTGGAACAGACGATTTTTTTTAAAACAAGGTGTAGTTAACAGAAAATTGCAGGGCTTTTTTTAAACCAGATCCTATGAGACCCCTTTTAACATTAAAAAAATGTATACTGCCCCTTTGGCACTATTTAACGTGACCTCAAAATTTTTATGTCAAAAAGTAGTTTCAGTAATATCATTTAACATCATTTAACTCGATATCCTGTTCTATTAAAAGACAAATGAAAAAAAAAGAACTTTTAAAGCTCACTTATTTTAAAAGTTGCCGCTATGAGTAAGATGGCTAGTCCAATGTCAAATATTCGAGGTAAGCACGTTAGCAAGTCTAAAAATCCAGTAAGTATTTATTAAATGAAAAAATTATAAAGTGTGGGCCAAATTAAACATGCATACTTTTTAACTAACAATAACTTTTTATTTGTGGACCCTATCTTTTTTATTTTAAAAGGGCTGATGGACAAATGTGTTCTTCTTAGGTTTGCCAATTTTTAGATTTAACAAGACTAAACTTACGGGACTTTTTCCAAAATAATGTATTTCAGCTCGTTTGCAAACGAAATCGGATTTAGCTACAATTAAGCTAATACGTTTTTCTTATGGACAAACTATGGAAAATGATTTAGTAAAAGCAAATCTGTCAAAAAATTTGAGAATTCAGAGATTATAATTATCCTTGATACATTGTGTGCCCCATAAAGCATTTCTCTCGGTTTTAACAGGGAACTTTTTTTAGTGTGCTTTGAAAATCAAAAATGTAAAGTAACCATGGTTCCTGAGTTGGATGCTGACACAACGGTAAATTAAATAAAATTAAACGTATTAGCCTAATTGTAGATAAATTCGATTTCTTTTACAATGAACTTAAATGCATCATTTTGGAAAAAGTCCTGTAAATCCAGTCCTTTTTAAATCTATTGACCAAAATTCGCAAACCTGGAGAAAACATATCTTCCTAATAGTCCTTTAAAAATTAAAGAATAGGCGAAACAGATAAAAAGTCATCATTAGTTAAAAAGTGTGCAAGTTTAATTTGGCCCACACTGTATATATTAATGTAACTTTTAATTACACACGATTTTTTTATTGCTTTCGTATTATTTACTATTAAGTAACACAACATTATGTTCTACTAAATTCATGTTGACATTGACATTAAAAAAACACAGTTCTTTACATGAAGTAAATAGTGGCCCAAAAAAATGAGATACCTATCACTAAAAATATATACTCAAAAAAATGTATTATTACATCATCCTTATAAAGAGAGTCTATACGCTTTAAAAATTATTAAATTTCCTAATAAAATTGCATCATTAAATCAAAACAAAGTTAAATGTTTAGGCAGAATTAGGCAGTCAGGCATAAAATTTTAATTTTAATACAGAGTGTCCGACTATACAGGGTGCCCCACCGGAACTGCTGCTATCGATTTCTCGAAAAATACGCAGAAATATTGAAATTTTGGTAACTATATGAAGTCAGTGGGGGACATTTATAACTAAAATATTTTGACAGCTCTACCACTTCCGGTTATACCGGAAGTTAATGTCAACTTTCTTATTTAAAATGGATTACCCGATATATTAATTAATTTTAAGATTTTGCGTAAAATTCTAAACACAATTTATGTATAATGTTCTATACCTAAGTCCAACCGTTTGTGACTTATTTTAAATTGTGTGTCAAAAATGACGTTTGCAAGCCATTAAATAACCATTAATTTCTTCTAAAAAAGCCTTTAATATGAGTTGGAATTGGGTTTCTTGTAGAGAAATAAATTCTTTAGTAGACTGTATCGATATTTTTACAATTATTGAATACAGAGTGGTCAAAAATAATCGTTGAAAATCATCACGACAAAAACCTTAAAAATCAATTTGTTTAAATGGAAAACCCTATCTTTTATTACCTTATTCTTTTAGGCATTAAAAATAAGGGTAAGGTTGTAAAAGGATGTCTATTCCAGAAGTTTATAGTTTTCTAAATATAAACGATTAAATATTTATCCATTCTAACAATGCATTTAAGTACGGGTAGGTAGGGGGTAATTGGCTGTGACGCTGCATTTTTTTGTCAAGGCCAACTAAAAGCAAAACTAAGCCGTATTTAAAAGCATTGTTAGAATTGATAAATATTAAATTGTTAATATTTCGAAAACTATAAATTTTGAAATAGACATCCAACAAACTTATCTCTGTTTTTGATGCTTAAGAGAATAAGGTAAAAAAATGACTTTAAAGGTTAAGGTTTTTGTCGTAATAATTTTTAACGATTATTTTTGACTACTCTGTATTTAAAAATTGTAAAAATATTTATACAGTCCGCTAAAGTAGTCCTTTTCTACGAGAAATCCAACCCCAACTCATATTAAAGGCTTTTGTTTAGAAGAAATTGATTGGTATGTAATGGGCTGCAAACGTCATTTTGAGATAAAATTTAAAACAAATCAAAAACGGTTGGACTTAGGCATAGAATATTATTCATAAATTATGTTTAGAATTCTAAACAGAATCTAAATAATAAATTATATATAGGGTGTTCCATTTAAAATAAGGAAGTTGACATTAGCTTTCGGTATAACCGGAAGTGGTAAAGCTGTCAAAATCTTTTAGTTGTATGTCCCCCACTGACTTTATATTATAACCAAATTACCAAACTGTTTACTTAGCTCTCAGCAGTTTCCGAAAAAAAAACGAAAAAAATTCATGCAAATTTGACAAGTTGCAAGTTATATCGTTCTTATTAATTACTGTCCTTATTGATTTAATAAAAGAAAAATTGTATTAAAATAAAATGTTTATTTAACTCAGGAACTAATCTTACCAAATATTCCTCGTGCATTTAATTTTTACTGTGAACAAATTAAAATACTTGTTTCTGAGTAATCTATTTAAACAAATAGCATGACCGAGAGTGGTTTTAAAAATCCGAGTCAAAGACGAAATTTTTCCACTTTCACGAACTAACCAAATTAAATTTTTTAGAAACTCGTTTTTCCGATTTTTTCCGGAAAAATTAAATGCTTTAGGGATATTAACCCCGAAAATTTTCCACGTACAGGGTAACTGAAAAAAAAGACGCCATATAAGCATAAACACTAAAAGTGGCCCCTTTTTAGTTCTCCCTAAAAGACCCTGTACATTGTGCACATTTTCATTTCTATAAGGTTTGCATGGTCCCCTAACTCAAACATACCCGGTACATTTTAAAATGAAAAAAAAAAAATGATTGCAGTTATAATAAAATTAGCTCAACCATAAAAATTTAATCCAAATTTATGATCCATTGAAAAATATCCGCCGAAAGAAAAATTAACATTTCTCATTTCGGTTTTTCCCGAAATTAATAATTAACAATGACCTTTTCTAAAGCCCCTTTTAAACAACCCTAGGAACAAAAAACTCATCGCGCTGGAGACGATAATGAAAGAGACCACTTTTCGCTTAAGAAAAATTTTTAAATTTGCCATCACCCTTAAAATTTCTATAAAGCTCTCAGGGGATGAATGTCGCTCTGGATATTTTTGCCCCTCTTTCGCGTCGTTTTTCCGTCTTTTATTGATGTATTTTCCGGTTGAAAAGAGACATTGATTTAATAATTTAAATAGAAAGTTTTTTTTTAAATCATTAAAAGTATTAATTTTGGTAAATATAGCCAATTTTAGTGAATATGCATTTAATATATTTTTTAAATAATACACCGAACATCAAAATTATTAATTACACGCCTCCGAAAGCAGAAAATGACAAACAATGCTGAAGGTACTTTTCTGCTAGTATACCTTCTCGAATTGTGCCTTGAAGGCACAAACAATTTGTACACAACACAAATCCTGGGTTAGTAAAAAGTACTGCAACCAAACTTGGTATAGTTAAGACCATATTTATTTTATTCTGAAAGCGATGCCGCCAAGTACACAAAAAATGATAAAGTAAACAAACCTTTTCGAAAGCACATAGCCGCTGAAAGAGCCTGATTACATATTTTTAGATAAATAAATAAAAATATTGCAAAAACACACACCACGTACCTAAAAAACATTCTCTTATTTCGTCTCTGGCGTAACTAGCGCGTGGCGTAGTCGTCGGGTTGAATATTTTTTACTGCAATAAATCATTGTTCACAAAAGGGTTTACTTGCTTTATCAATTTATGTGTACTTGGCGGCATCGCTTTTAGAATGAAATAATTATGGTCTTAACTATATTTGAAAAGTATCAAGAATAAAAAAATTAATAGTTATATCGACAACGTTGCCAGATTTCCATGTTTTGTGCTACACGGATCATTTTCATTTTTTTAAAATAAAATGCCCCATTTATTTTCAGTGCAATAAATTGCGCAGACCATATTTAATAAGTCCACAAATTTTTAAAATTCAATTTTTACCAGCTGCTAAGATATATGACAACACCACATTTTGGGTAAAAATTTTAGATGCGCTCAAATATCTGCAAAACCGTTTTGGCTGCGTTTACAAATTTTGGCATTTTAGGGTTTCTGGGCAGGCAAAATTGAACAGTAATACTGTCATTGTTGCCAGATCTTTCACTTTTGCGCACTATGTAATATTTTTATTATTTTAAATAAAATACCCTATTTATTTTAATTGTAATAAAAGAAGCGTGCGAGATTTTAAAATTTTTCAAATTTTGACAATTTAATTTTTACCAGTTACCGAGATATGACAACGCCGCAATTTTATTAAAATTTGACTACAATGCTGACATAACTGAACAATTAGGCATGCCGAAAAAACTCCAAACACCAAATTTTGTAAACAAAGCTTTAGCGGTTGAGGTATTTAGGCACTAAGTTACTTTTTTGGAAAGTGTAGTGTATCATATTTCGACAACTAATAAAGAGAGAATTTTGAAAATTTAGAAACTTTCTAAATTTGATTCGTCTAATTTATTGCAATAAAAATAAATGGGGCATTCCATTTAAAAAACTAAAAAAATACGTGTAGCACAAAGCTTGAAAATCTGGTAACAGTGTCAATATCACTATTAAATTCCGCATGTCTAAAAACCCCTTAAATACCAGATTTGGATAATGTAGCTTCAGCGGTTATAAAGATATTTAAAAGTTGCGGTACTTTTTACTAACCCAGTATGTGCAAAATGGTGCCTACTCTCTGTATACCGGGTATTTCTCAAAGGTGGTTCCCCCTAAAACTTTTTTACCTTTTAAGATCGAAAAAATGAAATTAGGGGTATCGTTATTTTTATAAACAAATGTGGTAATCAATGCCCCTGTTTTCTATTATTTTTAGTTTAGCTGGAAATTATTGGTACTTTTAAGTTTTAAATGGCTCCTTCGGTATTCTTGGTCACGTGGTTTGCGACAATGTACATTTTTTTGTTCTGTCATAATTGCGGCCTCAGTTGACAAAGTTACGTAAAGGAGAGTGATTGGCTTTAATGTGTATCCGTCGTACAAGGGGCCGTTCAAGTATTACGTAAGCACTACAAGGGGGCGGCGGGTTTTAGTTTTGCTTATTCTTGATGACATGGGGTGTGAGGGGGTCTAGATTGAGATTACGTCAGCAGCAGCTCTTTACTATTTTACACATATGGCAACCCACCCACACAATGGGGCGCATTCAGGAGTACTAAGCCGCTAGGTAAGCGTAGTATCAAAATTGTTAAATTTAACCAATGGGCGACTTTACTTTAATAGTTTTGACACACCCCTTACCCAGTGGTTAAGCGGCTGAGTACTCCTGACTGCGCCCATGCTTTAAAACAATACACATTTTCGGTGATTTCAAAAAATATGAATACGTTTTGGTACTTGCTTAGAATCGAGTATGGGAATTGCTGCGGGCAATGTCGAAATGTATTTTCAAATAGATATGTAAATCTAAGTTACACCAAAATTTTTAAAAGTTTTAAAAAATCTCATGCAAATACAAAAGTACAAATTGTGGTAAGTGAACGAAGTGTGGCGTAAATTTAAATTATAAGCAAAGTCTTACAAGGAATTTAATATTGTTTCTAAGAAAATTCAAAAATAATTTTTCAGTAAGTAAATAAGAATAAATCCAATCCACTTTGATTTTTTTATTAAGTGAGTGTTAAAGTCATTTTATGTATAAATACTAGAACTGAGGAATCTTGGTTCTTGAGTTTGGGCTGCGTCAAATTGAAATTTTTACCGACGTTTCACCATCGATTACTCAAGACATCTTCAAAGATATTTACTCTGCGAGATTAAAACACTGATGACTTCATAAGAAAGATTTATTTTTATGATTAATTCTGTCGACTGGTCACAATAATAATCTATGTTGTTTTCTTGTATTTGAATGGCTTGATGTATATACTATAATATTACTTAATATTGTAATATTTGTACCTTGCTCTATGTTGAATACCGTGTCAGTAAAGTTTGTTTAAATAATTATTTTTGTGCGTTAAAGTTCTCTATCCTAAGCCTTTTTTCCTATTTCTAAAATTAAAACTGCTGCTTATAAAACAATTATAAAAACGAAATACATTAAAACAAAAATGCATATACAAATGTTTACGTAAGCATGGGAGGGGGGTAAAACTTTTGTTGACATTATTATTTTTATGTAGTTTTAGATAGTATTTAATTTAAATTTACCTGAGGGAATAAAACAAAACAAAAGTAAACTAAGTTCTATCAGAAGGTTCGAAGTGTAAAAAGTTCAAAAAATGTCTTCCACACAACTAGTCTCTTTAAAAATAAGTCACTTAAATAACTAAACACAATTTAATTGTCCTTGAGATATGATGATATGGCTTAATGATTGACAAGATAGTTATTTCTATTGATAGCGACCCTGCCTTTTGATCCTGGTATTGTGGATTAAAAATATGTGTACAGGGTTTTCATTTATATTTGCCACTTACTTTTAGCTCTAAACAAAAGAATATAAATATACGTCCTGTATAAAAGTTTTATACTTTTTTATCTAATATCTTTTAATCATAAAAAAAAGGAACAAATGAACATCAAAAATTGAAGTGGTAATCATTTTTTAAATGGAACACCCTGTATTTTATGTCACCATTAAAAAGGTCTTTAAAATGCTTTAAAATACCCACATTTAATATATCTATCTTTAATAGTTTTTGAAATATGACCACCTAAGTCTGAAAAACAGTAGATATAATTTCCATTATACCTACCTATGGCACTAAACTGAGACTGTAGACGTAATGGAAAAAATATCCAGATTTGAAAGGCCCTATTTCCGAAACTGTTAAAAATAAAAATAATTATTGTGGTATTTTTGTAAAGCTTTAAAAAAAAACCCTTTTTAATGGTAACATAATATGCAGGGTGTCTCATTTAAAAAAAGTTTCCCTCTTTATTTTTCTTAAGTTTTCGACGATCATTTGTTTCTTTTTTATGCTTAAAACATAAATAATAAAGTATAAAACTTTTATACAGGTTGTTTTAACTATCCTTCTTGATTATAGTTTAAAGTGGGTAGCAAAATATAAATGAAAACCCTGTACACTAGACGTACCTTAAGTGGATTTTCTGGTTGAAGCGTTAAAACTGTTTAATGTACTCCGTAAGTTTATAAAAATTAAAGAACCTGGGCAAAAAAAAGGTGATTGACCCATATACACACTGTATAACACGAAATAAGCTATGTAAAGCATAAGTTTCTCTAATAAACCGTCACAAAATCTTAATGATAAAATTCTTATCACCGTTATAAACCCCTAAAACAAGTAGTTAACTGAGTCTCCTTCGTAATGTCTACACACAACTTTAGTGCGTACAATCACAATAATTTACATAAAGGAGAAATTTAACTCTACTTCTCTTCGTTGACTTAATGACAGCAATTTAAAAACAGTAAATCTTGCTAAATTGTGCGTAGTCTAACTCTTATTTAAATCGTTTAGGGGTGAGTGGGGTAAAATTATCCCTTACGTTTTGGCCATACCTGTAACACCATACTGGGTTAGTAAAAAGTACTGCAACTTTTAAATATCTTTAAAACCACTAAAGCTATATTAACCAAATTTGGTATCTGGAAGGTATCGGGCATGAACAATAATGGTAATATCGGCGCCGGCGCCGTTGCCAGATTTTCCTGTTTTGTGCTACACGTTTCTTTTTCGTTTTTTTGGAAATATACCATTTATTTTTATTGTTATAAATTGCTCAGATTAAGTTTAAGGAGTCCACAAATTTTCAAAATTCCTTTACTACTAGTTGCCAAGATATGACAACACCACATTTTAGGTAAAACTTCAGATGCGCTCAAATATCTCTAAAATCATTTAAGCTGCGTTTACAAATTTTGTCATTCAAGGGGTTTCTGGGCAAGTAGAATTAAACAGTGACACTCTCATTGTTGTCAGATTTTCCTGTTTTTGCGCTACATGTAATATTTTTGGAATTTTTATTGTAATCCGCAATTTATTTTATTTGCAATAAAATGGGAGTGTTAACTTTAGTAATATTCCAAGTTTTCAAAATTTAATCTTTACCAGTTACCAAGATAGGACAACACCGCAATTCTATTAAAATTTTGCAACATTGCTGCATTGCATGCAAAAAACAAAACAACAAATCGTTTTAAGAAGTTTTAAGAAAACCGGCTGTTTAACAAGATATTTTTTATAATTTATACGGTATACAGGGAGTATGTAAAAGGTCTGTACAAAATGCTACAACGATCTAAAGCAATTTACCTTAGTCGAAAAGTTGGTCGTTTGCAAGGTACAAGTTGTCAAAGTTTTGATTTAATTGTAGTTATCCTAAAATATTTTATTTGTTCTAATTTTTCACAAAATTTAGTATTAAAAGATTTTTTAGAGTGGGAAATCAAAATTTGCTAATGTTTTCGTCGTAAAATGTGGAGGCAGCCACCTGCAGCCCTTTTCTTAGGTACAAAGTGTCAGGTTTTTTGCCTTGGTAAATTACAATTTAAGTATAATATTTTTATTCGTTTGTATTTTTTGCACAAAAAAGGTATACCTAATAAATGTCGCTACAAGCAACCGTTTTTGAGATACTTCAGATTAAACAGCATTTTTCCCCTTCTAATTTATACACTTTGTATGTGTCCCAAATCCGACCTCCGTTGAATATTGTTCTCATATCTGGGGCATGGCGTCCCCACAACTCTAAGCGTTCTTGATTCCATTTAAAGAAGAGCTATTCGTCTCATTAATGATCCTTCACTTACAGAAAGGCTTCCCTCCCATGCCCATCGTCGGATTGTGGGAGATTTATGGCTTTTTTATAGGTACTTCCATTGCTTCTGCTCTGAAGAATTGTCCAGTATAGTTCCTCCACTTACGGTTCCCACCAGAGAAACTCGTGGTGCCTCGCGTATGCATCCCTATACGGTCCAACTGGACAGGCCCCGAACTTCCCATTTCGTTCGTTCTTTTATCCCTAGAGTTTCTAGAATGTGGAACCTGCTGCCCGCGGAGATCTTTCTTTCCTCCCCAAACCTTCAAGTATTAAAGTCCCGTGACAACAAACTCCCTCTTACCTCGCTAAGACACCCACGGTACGTTAGTATTTAGGCTTTTAGCCTTCGTGGTTTGTCCCAAGATAAAAAAACATAATATTCCATACCAATGTTTGCGATTGCATTTATTCACGTATTATCGAGGTCAAGTAGTAATTAAAAAAAAGTATTTGACTTTTCTCCAGAATAAAAAAAAGTTTAATAAATATTTTAAAAAAATTAAATTTGTATACAGTATGAAGAACTATTCTGTCATTGCACAATATAATAAAACTTTAAAAGAAATAAATTCACGGAAAAAATTACTTATTAATTTATTTCTTTTAAAGTAATCTTAACTTTTATTATAATGCAAAGACAAAATAAATCTTCATAGAATATAAAAGAAATTTTGTTTTATTATGATTAATAAACCTTTTTATTCTGGAGAAAAGCAAAATATTATTTTGTTTAAATTTAAATACACAGAAAATAAATAAACTATAAAATAAAAAGTGAAAGTACAACGATCTAATGTAATTTATTTGAGTCGAAAGGTTGCTGGTGTGCAAGGTACAGGTGTCAAATTTTTATTTTTTTTTACTTGGTCACCCTGTATACCGCAAACTATACATTTTTTAACAAAGGCAAATTGGGTTAAATCATTGTTTTTGCGTAAAGAAATTGTGGTAACAATTTGTACAGACCTTTAAAGAAAACTGGGTGGCCTAAATAAAACGTAAAGAAATGGGAAGGAAATTTTTTGTGAAATAAATCGCTTAATCTAAAATGTCTTTGAATCGGTTGCTTGTAGCGGTAATTATTAGGTATTTTTTGTTGTGAAATTCGGAAGAATAAAAATTATCACTTATAATATATCCCTAGAGCCTAAATTATTTTATAACATTTTTTTAAAGGTGCAAATTATTTGAATATTTCCCGAGGAAATTTTTCTTAAAAAACTCGCGACTGAGAAAAAATTTACGGAGATTAATTTAAGCTCGGTAAGAAAATTTTATACTAAAAATTATTTAAAAAGAAAATGCAACTTTTTACAGACATAACAAATAATTTTTTTACTGGTTTATTTTTCAAGTTTGAAAGGCGTACCTGGTAAAATTTAATTTTTGATCAAAATAAAAAGAAAATGTTGCGCTTTGGCCAAGATAGTCAATAAATAACAAGCAGAGGTGGATAATTTAATCGATAGAGAGATAGATAGATAGATAGAATTTTATTTCCTTAAAAATGCACAAAATGTACAGAGGATTGTCATAATACCAAAAAATCCAAGACAACTATAGGAAAACAATTTTTGACCTTTTGTAAAGGAAATACCAAATCATTGAACAAACCTCTGTAGTAGAGCTCGCTAAAATTTTAGAGGATAGGGGATTTAACATGAAAAGAAAAAACTTAGGGGACTATAAGAGATCAGTTGTGAAGCTAGAGAATTATTTAAAAAAAAATTCTGTTATTTTTGCATTTGCACGTCACAGCTGTATAGCCAGGGAAATTATCACTTATTAATTTTGCAGCTAGGTCTCGTGACCTAAAAAAATTTCAAATAATTCAGGTTATCGTCATAGCAACTTGTTAAAATCAAGACATTTTATTGGCTGTAAACAACAGGCATAAGCCCATTATACCGATTTTTTTTATCTCTAATAATAAATAAAATATTTAAAAATAACTAAAATAAAATAAAAAAATTTCACCCTCTATCTCGAAAACAATTAACTTTTCGACTACGCTAAATTCTGTTAGATCGTTGTATTTTGAGTAAAGGAGTCTATGGTAGCATTTTATACAGACCTTATAGAGACACTTTGTATAAGATAACTAATTTTTTTAATAACTAATATTTTAATATTTAAAAATACTACTTAACAGAAAAACAGGCTTCTTGGAACTATAGTCCCTTAATCTAATAATTAAGGATATTAATCCCAGCTTTTCTTTGTGTCCCACAGCGGCCCAAAGATCATGTCTATCAACCCACCTCGAATTTATCTTTAATAATAGATGGAAACCAGATATTATCTCCATAATTATAATCGTTATCCCTCGGGAAATGACCGACGGATTTTCTTTAGCCCTTATAACAGTGCTTCTAAGATGTTGCAGATCTTGTTATTTATTATGATTTCTTTTTTGTTTCGTGAATGGAGTTTGTGAACATTGTATAGTTAGAACCATATTTATTTCATTCTGAAAGCGATGCCGCCAAGTACACAAAAAATGATAAAGTAAACAAACTTTTCGAAAGCACATAGCCTCTGACAGAGCCTGATTACATATTTTTTAGATAAATAAATAAAAATATTGCGAAAACACGTACTCAAAAACATCCTCTTATTTCGTCTCTGGCATACCATAAAACCTGTAACGCGTGGCGTAGTCGTCGGGTTGAATATTTTTTGCTGCAATAAATCATTGTTCACAAAAGGGTTTATTGCTTTATCATTTTTGGGTACTTGGCGGCTTCGCTTTCAGAATGAAATAAATATGGATCTAACTATAACACAAACAGTGACATGGGCGCCGGCAGAATGCCATTAAAGGAAGAGCAAACAAATCTTTACCTTCAAAAATGTATCTTTTCCATATATTAGGTATCTCTTCTATTCTTATACTGCGCTGCGGTCAGGGGGTGCAAAAGCCTTTTAAAACGAAAGTAAACCTGATTTTTACCCCAGACAATGTACTATTTCATACATTTTCCGATACTACCCAAAAGCCAGGGGTGCAAGTGCACCCCTTGGTGATGGTAACTTTTATTAATTTGATTGATTTGCAAAAAGTATTTGGGAGTTTTATAGGTATACCTAACAAGTTTAGTTGGTTAAAAACTTAGGGACATTTGATACACTACAAGAAAGGTCTCTTAAAACATTTAATTAATGGCCTTGGTTGCTGACGCACCAATTACTCAAATATCTATCAATAAATTAACTGCTTCAAAAGTTACTTGACCTTGAAATTACTTTTAGATTACTAAGGATTGCTTTAAACCATCAAAAACCAGTGGCGCGTACTATATGTGTGGAAAAACATGGTGTGCCACTACTTTTCCTAAAATATTTAAATCCCCATTGAGTATGAAACAAATTTGAAACGATGCGTCGTTTTCAAAGAAAAAAAAGTCACTTTGATGCATTACGAATTCTCTAAAATTATGACAGAAATGTTAAATATTAAAAACCTTAAATTTCAAACTATTTTTGTAGAGTTTTTGTTAACAAATTCGTTATGTATTTTAATGGTTTTTAGTAATTTTTAACGGTGCATCGTCCGGTAAAACACAAGAGATCAAATTTAACAATAAACAAATTCGTAATGTATTATGGTGGTTTATAGTTTTTTTTTTGAAAAACGGGCCATTGTCCGGGTAAATGTCAAGAGATCAAATTTGTCTCAAATTTAAAAATAATTTTTATTTTAGGGAAAAAGTAGTTCACACAAACATAGTACTGACGCCAATGACATTTTAAATTATTATTTTACAATTAAAAATGTATTTTGCTAGTTTAAAGCAATGTACCAAACACCAATTAAATATCTCGAGTGGTTTTAAAATTATGATGAAAAATAAAATGTTTTTTTCTTAAAGTTTAACATCCTCTATCTCTAAAGAAAAGCGTTTCGGAAATATTTGTTTATACAGGGTGTCCTAAAATTAACGCTCATGCTTTTAGGATTTGATTCAGGGGTCTATCACAACTCGAAAAGTAGGAGTAAAAATTTTTTTAAACGACTTATAATAAAAACCAAGTAGTCTCATAAAATGTCCTTAAATTAGTTGCCTAGTACTTCAAGACAAACATTTGCGCGATGAATCATGGAAGTACGAACGTTTGGTAGCATATTTTCAACTATAACTGCCACAGCAGCATGAATTCGACCTACAACATTTCTAGGATCTTTAACGGGCTCAACATAAACTTTTTTCCTGGAGATAGCCCCAGAAAAAGAAATCCAAGGAATTGAGATCCGGGGATTTAGGTGGCCATGGTATAGGGTGAGATAGCTTGAGAGACATAAAAATTAAATAATAATTCTCCTTGTAGCATTTAAAATTTATAAAAGTTCCGAGAAAAAATAAAGCAAACCAGAAAAAAGCTTCCCATTAAATCGCTTTCGATGAGCTCCGAGCGCGCTAAGTCCCCTTGACCGGGATTTCATCGGTCGAGTCTCCGGTCCTCAAGAACTGCATCGTCGAAGAAGTGCGTAGTGCGTATCCCCTCCCGCAGGCTGCTCCTGCAAGGGAAGCGTCGCGGCGCCATCGTCAGCGCCACCGGCGTCGTCATGGCGACGCGCGCAGAACGGCAGCCGGCGGCGCGCGTCCTCACCACAGTGCCGAAATCGCCACCGAACGACGCGCAACGTTGCCACTCGCCCTTCAGTCATACGCTGTTGTCCGATCACTCGCGTCACGTGGTGACATTCAAGTGTAGCCTACTGTGACCGGAAAGCTTAGCAGGAAAAAAAGCTCAGCTTTTTCGCGCTCTTTGAAAAAAGGTTAGGAAGGCTTTTAGGCTTTCCTTTTTTCAAAAACAGAAGTCCTGGCTCTTGTCATCAAGACGGCGGCTAAAATCTCAGACGGCAACGTAAGTGTAATACTTGTGATTTTTGGTTTTCAAATTTTAAGTCAGTTTGTTGCAAAAAGTGTGCGGTAATTCCTGCGATTTAAGCGTGGCAATTGGTACCTCTATTGCAAGATCTAAGTTAGTGTAAAAAATAATAAAAAAATGTTTTATATTTTAAAATGTTTGTATGATTTTATTAAACAACAAATTATATAAAAAGCTTTTATTTAAAACAAACAAATACATAGACAGTGGCAATTATTAGGTTTTTAAATTTATTCTTTCTCGTATTTCAATATTTTTATCTGGTTGTATAAATAAAAGTCGCGTATTTTTTTTCACAAAAGCTTTTTGTTTAAAATTTGACTGCGTGATTTTAATATTTTTTATGGTCTAATATAGTTTCAGAAGTTTTAAATTTTTAATTTGTTTAAAATACTTTTATTAAAAGCAATGTGTGACATGTTTTATTTAGTCTTCAAAAAATTAAAAGATCCTCATTATTTTTAAAGTACGTTTCTAGAACTCTTTTAAGAAAATAAGTCTGGGTTGGTATAAGTAAATTCATTTAAATACAAATTAAACTACAAAATTACTAAAAAATAACACTTTTTAAGTAATGTCCATCTTTGGCATTAGAGTGTTGTCACCTATTTATACTCTAAGTTTCTCTAATCTATACTTTAGGTTTGATAATACTAAGTTGGATTATTTTTGCTAATATAATATAATCTTTTCGAGGATTAGCTTATAATTCCTAATATAGGTACTTTTTTATAAGTTGTGTATCCAAAATGTAAATTTGTTTTATGAACCAGTGTTAAATTAAGATTTTTTACCGTGGAGGGGGGAGGGTTCCTGCACTCACCAAAAATAAATTTATTATCTTAGAAAATGTTAAAAAGCAAAAAAAGGGTCCTTAGGTAAAAAACCAAACTAACTTATGTATTATACTGAAAGATCGTATTAATGCTTTTTGATTTAGTGATACCAAATTCTCCTGGGGAATTTGTTTTGTTCCGGAGGGGAATGTTTACCTCGGGTCACCCCCTCAATTCAACGCTGATGAAGACCTTTATTATAATAATAAACAAAAAAAAAACACGCAAAATATAATATCTTTAAAAAGTAAAAGTAACCTAACATGGCTTTGATTTTGGCAAGCTATTTTTAATGAACAAACACCTCAAAACATTTATTACATCAGAATTACTTATACAATAACATTATTTTAATATTAGTAAAAAACATTAAGGTACCGTTTATCCTAAATGATTTGGACAAAAACAATAATATAAGGGTATAAAAAGCTAATATCTCTTATTGTTTCTTCCCACACCCCACTAACACACTTCTTGGATTTGTGCCAACCTATTTAATTGGTTTCTGTCAATCTTTGATTTTGCCGTATGTTTTTACTTTGAAGTTGGGTAATTTTCCTTTAACATCTATTTCTAATTTCATAAATTATATTTATTATACCTACAGCGTGTTTTCTTAAATTCGCCCCATCGAATTCATATGGAAAACATTTTTAATTAATAATTTACCAGAAAAGGTTATTTATTATAAGAGGTTCTGCATTGTCAAAAACCCAAAATAAAATTATCAGATATTCATTTTTGGTAGTAGTATATGAGGTATCTCAAAGAATATGAATTTTGCTTGAGAGGAAAATACCTTTTTGCTTATAATATCGAAAATTTTTATAAAAAAGATTTTGAAGGTTAAAACTTACGTTTAAATATGAAAACTTGTTTATTTCGAAAAAAAACTTTTGTTTTTGTTACTTTTTTGTGTTAGCGATAAAAATTTAAGTTTGTACGTTATTGCATACTTATTTTGAAATGTAAATTGTAAAGAAAGCTTAAGAACTGTTAAAACAGCGAAAAGTCACAAAAACACTCGTTATCGCAGAAAAAATGGTGAAACAAGTATTTCCTTTTAAATAAATTAATTTACATATTTGAATGCTATTTTTAATCCTAAACACCTTTTCTTTATAAAAATGTTTTGATATTATAAAAAAAACTAGCCCACCCAGGCCCACTTCGTTAAGCGTTAATTATATTGTTCTCTGAACATTGATTATAATAAAGTATAGTTTATAGCACTCCTGAATATTGAGGCTTTCAAATTGTGAAAGAATTTTTATGATCGGTTCAGAATTTCAGAAGATAAGCCCCTACAAACAAACAAAGCTACAAACTTTACTTCTTTATAATATTAGTATAGTTACAGGTACTTTTCTGCTAAACTAAATTTACATTTTTTGACATACCTCGTTTGCCACTGCAAAAAATTAATACCTTATGATTGCATTTTGGGTTGTGGACATTGCAGAACTTTTTATTCAGAATCACTTTTTTCGTTAAATTAATAATAAAAAAGATTTCCATATGGTGCAAACTATATACCCTGTATAAACCAAATAGTGTTTCTTAAAGAAATCGTATGTTTTTTCGAGGTCTGGTTTAGAAAATGACATATTACCATTATTAGTTTGTAAAGGTGCTGTAAAAAATATGACATTATTGCTTTAAGAGTTTTGACGTAACTTACCTTTGTAGATATAAAACTTAATTTTACTAGTTTTTAAATTTAAATTGCCACATTTTTAAAAGTGATAAGATTGACATAATAACTTTATTATTTTTAAGCTTTTTAAAAAACAATTTCAATGCGAATTAAACTTACAAAGGGTACTACTTAAAAGGATATTTTAAGGAAAATAAAATTGTCTTGCTTAAAATTATGGGGTAGATTGTTGAATAAACATGGGCTAAAAAATTAACCCTTACAAAGATAGGAAAAAATATAAAATACATTTATATGTTTTATCCTAAAAACAAACAAAAAATATATTTAATTTAGGTATTAAGTAATATCAAACAACGGAAAATTACAAACGTGTGTAACAGCAGGCAACCAAAAACTTTTTAAGAAATTAGTTTTACAGCCCCAACACATCATATTAATTTACATACACAAATATACAGGGTGTTTCTAAACAAAATTTTAGAGGTGATTTTCCACCAAAAATAAGAAAAACTTTATATGAACATATGTCCTTAACGTCTTAGTTTTTGAACTACAAGGTGTTAAAAATTTCTAAAAATATTGTTTTTTTAAATAACTTCCATACCCATTTATACTTTTTTTTTTAATTTTGGGAGAAGCACCCATTGCAATAAAAGACATTTTTTGGTATACAAGAAAAAAATAATTTGTACCAGTGTCGTCCATAAGGGGTTTAAGGTAAATATTTTTGAGGAAAAAATGGTAGGCCACATCATTTTTTTAATAAAAGTATTTTTTAAATCCTCATTTAGCTTAGAACAAATTTGGTCTTCTGATTTTTTTTGTTTGATGTAGGGTTTTCGCGTAAATAAATAAAAACCAATTCTCGGCATTGTCAAATTCTATCTAATTAAAGAATACATAACGAAGATTAATTTTTATTGTGCAATTTCATATTAGGAATACAAACTGACCATGCCAAAAAATGGTTTTTAATGATTTACGCAAAAACCGTACATCAAACAAAAAAGTCAAGAGATCAGATGTGGATTTTAAAAAATATTTTAATTTTGGAAAAATGCAGTTGCGTACTATTTTTACCCTCATGGACGACACTGGTACAAATGTTTTTTTGTCCTAAAAATGTCTTTTAATGCAAAGGGTGCGTCTCCCAAAATTTTTAATAATATATGAATAGGTATAAAAGTTATTATAAAAACAACCATATTTTTTAACACCCCGTAGTTAAAAACTAAGACGTTTAGGACATATGTTTCTACGAAGTTATTTTATTATTTTTTGGCGGAAAATCACCTCCTAAAATAGTTTGCACCTGTTTAGAAACATCCTGTATATACAAAAACACATACATGCTTCCAAAATAAACCAGATTAATCAAATTTATTTTTAGAGGCGTTGAGGATCGCCTTTCGTATTTAAAATAAAAGATAGTAACATTTTTTTTTTAACTTTTAACGCGATACTTACCAAAATGTTTGATTTTATTCCCAACAAACTACCCTTTTATTTAGGTAGTGGCAGTGGATCACATCCTCCTGTAAAGCATAGATAAGTAATAAAACATAAAACATATATTTCAGTTTATATTTTCTATATTAGAAAATAAATTATGTTTTACAGGGTGTTTCCCAACTTCGGTTTAAAGCAATACAGTTTCTATAAACCCATGTCCAGAACTGTCTCGTTTTTGAGATAAAGCAGAGTTTTTATAAATTTTAATTATTTATTTTTTTATATCATTTATTTTTAATAAAAAAAAATTGCTTCTACTTCTCATTTTAAAAAGTATCCATACACCAAAGTTGACGGCGGTTTGAGATCAGGGACGCGAGAAAAGGGAGAAATGGGCAAATGGCGAGACTGGGTAAAGTCATTATATTTCAACAGCTGATGATCAGTCCAGTGGAGTCTAGATTCTGTGCATATTGTTTTGCATTGTTTTAAAAGTAATATTTATTAAAAGATAATATCTCAAATGTTTTTTATTTAAAGTAAAAGAAGTTGCAATAATTAAAAAGTGTTGTGCAAACGGTTGTTCTAATAATACTATAAACTGTCTTTCTCCGGCACTGATGTTGACACTTATTTAATTTAATAACGAAAAGTATTTCTAGTGACGTCAAAACAACCACTACCAATATGGTGAAATGTTGCCACCCGTTTATATAGGAACTCTGTCCTTACACAAAATAAAATTAAAACCAAAAATTAAAAATAAATAATTTTGACCTTTGTAAATGACTCAAATAATTACCTTCCTATAAAATACACAACCAAGGCCTCGGCCACGATAACAAGCGTAAGCGTCGAGCGAAAAGTATCAAATCTCTATACTGGTAGCCGGTACTGGCTGCAATATTTTGTGGTAAACAGCGTTTTGAAACCAGTTTATATACATTAGAAACGCTCCGCGGATAATATTTGTTCGCTTCGAGCGGCAGGGCTTTTTACTCACGTATATTGCAGTCGTCTGATTTAAGAATAAAAATTCTTTTATGCTACCATAAAGATCACAGGCAGCACTCCCACATTCTCCGGTTTATGCTGGGTAGCCTAATTCATTTAAGGGTCGAAATAGAACTTTTAAATTTTTTATTTTATGTTGTTTTTTTATATCTAGGTTGGTTTGGCCTTACATACTAGGTGACGACACATTTTTTAAGAGAGTCTTAAGGTACCTTTCGTTTGTCCCCGAAAATGAAGCTACTTGTAGATACCAAACTTTAACGCCCGAACGAAGCAACTTTGGACATATGTATGTATGTTCATAAAAAGATTTTTAAACCGACATATATCTACCCTTTCGTACCAAAGTTAGGAAACACCCTGTAAATATCTGCAGGTATTGTGGCACCTTTTTTCTTTGAATTAAAAGCTTTAATTGATTTTAACTATTTTCAAGTTCATATCTATAATAATCTATAGGTTTGTTCCAGCAGGCTGTCAGAAATGTTTGCAACCGTTCAGATTCTGCGCACGTCAAATTTGTCGTTCCAGCAGTGCCATGTTTCTAACATTATACAATTGTTTGTTGTTCCAGCAGTAGTCTTAAAATGTTGGAAACGTGTTGGAAACTGTTTGAAAAGTTTGCAAACTTTCTTCAAACATTGCTGACAATTTTTAACATAACCTTTCTTGTATTGACGTATACGCAGTATGCACGCCTTATTTATTTTTCGTTCCAACAGAAAACTGTTGCCAACATTTCTGACTAATGTTTGTAACAATTTCCGAGTTTTACGATTGTTGCTAACATGTTTCCAACATTCTGCTGGAACAAACCTTATATGTTATGCATAAGCTTTATTTTACCAGTAAAATGTTTTACTTGCTAGATAACTAATTTTGACTTACTGCTTCGTTTCTGTGATTAAAATTGTATTAGCGAATGGCGTAGTCACGTCAGAAATGTCGTAATTATTTTAATACAAGGTCTAAATCAATAAAGGTAATCTAAATTTATATTACATAAGGGATATGAAATACACGTCTTACCCTTTTTAATACCAGCCCCTTTTTATTTTTTTTTGCTCCTTAAATAAAGTATTTTTATGTCATCCAATAAATTCGAAATAAAAAAAAACGTTTTTCTGCAACTTTAAAATGTACTTGCAATAATAAAGGTAATTGAGGAGCTCCAAACCAAAACGCAGTTTTTGAGAACACGCAATTTAAGTAGCCTAAATGAAAAACCGGACAAATCCATTTTTGCGAAATTTACTACGCGCTTTCTAGTTCTTAATTTTAAAATAGTATATTTCCTAACTAGTGCTAAAAGTGCCACTTTCCCGCACGCCACTGCTGTTGACCGAACAACGCGTAGCGAAGTTCGGTCAAGAAGTCAAGTGCGGAAAAGGCACTTTCGGCACGTGTTAGGAACGCTATTTTTCTACGAGTGTGCAAAAAAGTCAAACTAAACAACCATTTAATAAAATGTATTTTTACCATTACTGCTTATTATTATTAACAACATTATTCTAAAAAGAACAGTTGGTAACATTTTGCTAATTAATCGTGAGAGGCAAGTTGTTGTGGGTAAGTTGCGGAATTGGAGATTGCCGTTGAGGTGCAATTGAACCGGTCGTCGTTACAGGTAACAGAGACACATTGTTGCTTGCTAGAAGACGGTACAATGGGCCTTGAGTGCGTTTTGCTGTGTTCAAAGGTAGATGAATTTTGGGATAATATTTTGTTTGATAAGTCCGTCTTGAAACTTGTAGAGCTTTCTAGGTAGACTTCTGCAACAGATGATGACTTCCAACCTCCAAGTCTTTTAATATTCGTTATGCCTTCACCAGAATTAGCTAACATTGTAGCTGAGGAACGGTGAAAGCTATGTCCCGTGTAAAGTACTTTTGATTTTTTTCTCACCACACCAGCTTGTAAATGCTGTATATTCTTTCTCGTACCTGTGCTTCGACTTGGACGGCAACAAATTTAAATTTGCTATTTCGGCTGCTGTTAAAATGAATTCAGATAATTCCTCGTCAGAAGACTACATGGGAAACGTTTTTTATTCAAAATCGACGATACTGATCAGAATGTACTAAAGACACTTTTTAATTATCGATGACGTTTAATGACTTTGATTTTTTTAATATGGACGCCGGCACCTGTCAAAACTAAAAATCTGACAAGCAATATAATATATACCAGGATTTTTAAAACAATGTATTTAAAACAATATTAATTTTTAGTGAATATTTCGTTGATTTTACACCTAATTTGTACAAATAAAAAATACTTGCCAATAATAAAATTATACTAAGTCAAACTTCAGAATTAAAAACATTTTAAGTATCTGTTTAGGTGAAAAATTTGGAATGGGTTTACTTCTCCGCACTAGCGCGGAAAAGTGCTGCTTTCCACACGCTAGTAGAAAAAGTCTTTTTCTACTCGCGTGCAAAAAAGTTTACTTTTCCTCACCCAATTCTGAAAGTGTCACTTTTGCACACTAGTGCAAAAACTACTAAAATTATGAACCAAATTTTAGCGAATCGCAATGAAGGATTTTCATACATTTACCAACAATAATAATAAGTACAAGTTGGGTATTAGGTAGCATTGTGTTAAAATAAAAATAAATATAAAATTTTGTTTTAATGTTTTTCTTACGCTCGTAAGAAAAATACCGTTCCTAACAGGTGCTGAAAATGCCTTTTCCGCACTTGACTGCTTGTCCGCTACGCGTCAATTGGTCAACTGCAGTCTCGTGCGGAAAAGTGGCACTTTCAGCACGAGTTCTAAAAATATACTATTTAATAAAACTCCCAATATATTTCACTTATTTAAATAGTAAAAGACATTCCGAATACAGTGACACTCCATTTGCTACTTTTTGGATATGTAACCTGTTAAATGTTTTAAATTTTTATTTTAAATCTAAAATGCCATAAATGCGATCAAATGGTACCTGTTTGTCCAAGTATAGTTACTAAAAATATAGAGGTAAAAGTCTTTTGACTTTTAAAGCTTTTACAGATTGGTCTAAAGCTATAGTGTCTATGGTCTTAACTCAATTTTTTCAAGTGGGTTGACGGTGCAGGGCCGTATTATCCATTAAGCTGACTATGCCACAACCTAGGGCGCCATGAAAAAATAGGCGCCAGACAGGGGAGTAATAGGCGCTAGACAGAGGGGAGGTTTTAAAAAGTTTAGGTTGGGTGATTAATTTCTCTGTGAATAAGGTGCTTTGGAATGAAATAGGTACATAGGCCCGTGAAAAGAAGGGGCATGACCTTTTTTTTAAATTTTTGGGTGAAAAATAGGCGCTTCAGGAATTCTAGCTTAGGGCGCCTCAAACAGTTAATACGGCCCTGCGACGGTGGTTCACTTAAATAGCTAGAACAAGTATTTTGTTACTAACAAATAATACCGTACAATCAATGTTTTCGTCAAAGTAAATCAAAAAAATTAATATTAACTATTTTTTTCCTAAGATCATTAAACACTTTGTAGCTGCCGCTTGATGCTATAAGGGAGAATATTAGTAAATTTAAATTTTTGTAAAACATTCTTGATTAAAATATTGTGTGGTATCAAATTGTAAGTAAAAAGTACATTTTTAGCTGATATATTAAGCGACTCTTAAACTTTATTAGGCGGTTGGATGTTAAAAAGTATTTATGGTAGAGGAGACCACGGTGCTAAATAGGGATTTACTCGAGCGTCATAGAGACCTCTTGGGTTACAAAACTTAGGTGATCAGAAGAAAAAATGTTATACAGGGTGACTCAAAAATCGATCACGAAACTTAAGGGGTGATTCTACTTGACAAAATAAGGGTAAAGCTTCATATAATTTTTTTTCAAAATGTCATTCGTTTTCGAGTTACAAACCGTCAAAGTTCAATTTTTATTTTGTTTTTTTCGCCAAATTGCATTTATTTTTTAACCAATTCAGTTAATATTTGGCACACAAATCAAGCTTTGCAGATTCTAAAATTTTAAAACAAAAGTACTTTTTTTAAATACCGTCAGAGGGCACTTTTCCTAAAACTAAAATTTATTTACACCACAACTTTTTTATTTTGACAGATATCGCAAATCTGTGAGCGCCATTTTATAGACAATCAAAAACCTAAAAAATAAGGTACTTTTTATTAAAGTAGATAAACCTTACCGTTTAGGCACCAATAGACATCAAAGTTTTCATCAATTTCAATCAAATTACCTACATACATACAGGGTGTCCAGTAACTCAACCAACAAACCTAACCAAACGATTCTACAACAAAAAATAAGAAAAAAACTTCATATAAACATATGTCCTAAACGTCTTAGTATTTGAACTACGGATAGTTAAAAATTTAAAAAAAGCTTTGCGGTATCTGTCAAAATAAAGTTATGATGTAAATAAAATTTAAGTTTTAGGTAAAGTGCCCTCTGGCGGTATTTAAAAAAGTACTTTTGTCCTAAAATTTTGGAATCTGCAAAGCTCGATTTGTGTGCCAAATATCAACTGAATTGGTTAAAAAATAAATGCAATAAGGCGAAAAAACCAAAATAAAAATTGAACTTTGACGGCCTGTAACTCGAAAACAAATGACGTTTTAAAAAAAAAATTATATGAAACTCTACCCTTATTTTGTCAAGTAGAATTACCTCCTTAAGTTTCGTGATCAATTTTTGAATTACCCTGTATATGTATTTTTTCTCATCGGTGGGGGAAGCGGCTAGAGATTTTTAAACATGTCAAAAAAATACTGTTATTATTTGGGCTTGTCGAAATCATTTGGATCGTATCGGATAATATATTTTTCGTTAGCCTTAAATTATTTTCTTAAAAATGAAAAAAAAAATAGCCATGCTCGAGAATATCAAAATGACTTTATTTTACATCTTTGTAGCCCTCCGGTTTCTTTACGTCACTCTTAAATTGTCAGATTAGTGGAATATATACTGCTAGCATGTAAGTAACTTACCCTTAATCTGAAGCACTCAAAAATTTCTGATGGATATATTTCTGTTTTTTATGATCGGCACTGCGCTGTATACGGGGCTCATATTTGGTGAAGGTACTTAACCGAGTACAAGGTATCTTCCGGTATATTTATCTGACGCGCTGTAGTAAATCCTTAAATCCCCCTCTTGGGCTCCCCAACCATAAATAGAGTGTCTTTGTACTCGAAATGCCGAATGTCTCATTTATCCAAATGAAAGATGACCAAAACCGCAAGTAATAGAAAACAGCCAAATAAGTAAACCAATGAACAATTATGTGCTTTATCTTCGTACTAAATATGATGTTAATATCTTAAAAAATAAAAAACCTACGGCAACAGACATCCCGTATTTTCTTGCCAAAATTTATATTTCCGTATTTCTACCTTGACATTTCCTGGAAATACAGGACACACGACCCCACATTTCTCTAAAAACCAATAAAAAAAACTTTCTAACTAAACCTAAAAGCTCAAATCGACACGGTCATTATGTGCTTAACTTCGTACTAAATATGAATTTAATATCTTAAAAAATAAAAAAACCTACGGCAATAGACATCCCGTATTTTCTTGCCAAAATTTATATTTCCGTATTTCTACCTTGACATTTCCTAAAAATACAGGACACACGACCCCACATTTCTCTAAAAACCAATAAGAAAAACTTTCTAACTAAACCTAAAAGCTCAATTCGACACGGTCATTATGTGCTTAACTTCGTACTAAATATGAATTTAATATCTTAAAAAATAAAAAAACCTACGGCAATAGACATCCCGTATTTTCTTGCCAAAATTTATATTTCCGTATTTCTACCTTGACATTTCCTAAAAATACAGGACACACGACCCCACATTTCTCTAAAAACCAATAAAAAAAACTTTCTAACTAAACCTAAAAGCTCAAATCGACACGGTCATTATGTGCTTAACTTCGTACTAAATATGAATTTAATATCTTAAAAAATAAATAAACCTACGGCAATAGACATCCCGTATTTTCTTGCCAAAATTTATATTTCCGTATTTCTACCTTGACATTTCCTAAAAATACAGGACACACGACCCCACATTTCTCTAAAAACCAATAAAAAAAACTTTCTAACTAAACCTAAAAGCTCAAATCGACACGGTCATTATGTGCTTAACTTCGTACTAAATATGAATTTAATATCTTAAAAAATAAAAAAACCTACGGCAATAGACATCCCGTATTTTCTTGCCAAAATTTATATTTCCGTATTTCTACCTTGACATTTCCTAAAAATACAGGACACACGACCCCACATTTCTCTAAAAACCAATAAGAAAAACTTTCTAACTAAACCTAAAAACTCAAATCGACACGGTCATTATGTGCTTAACTTCGTACTAAATATGAATTTAATATCTTAAAAAATAAAAAAACCTACGGCAATAGACATCCCGTATTTTCTTGCCAAAATTTATATTTCCGTATTTCTACCTTGACATTTCCTGGAAATACAGGACACACGACCCCACATTTCTCTAAAAACCAATAAAAAAACTTTCTAACTAAACCTAAAAGCTCAAATCGACACGGCCATTATGTGCTTAACTTCGTACTAAATATGAATTTAATATCTTAAAAAATAAAAAAACCTACGGCAATAGACATCCCGTATTTTCTTGCCAAAATTTATATTTCCGTATTTCTACCTTGACATTTCCTGGAAATACAGGACACACGACCCCACATTTCTCTAAAAACCAATAAAAAAACTTTCTAACTAAACCTAAAAGCTCAAATCGACACGGCCATTATGTGCTTAACTTCGTACTAAATATGAATTTAATATCTTAAAAAATAAAAAAACCTACGGCAATAGACATCCCGTATTTTCTTGCCAAAATTTATATTTCCGTATTTCTACCTTGACATTTCCTGGAAATACAGGACACACGACCCCACATTTCTCTAAAAACCAATAAGAAAAACTTTCTAACTAAACCTAAAAACTCAAATCGACACGGTCATTATGTGCTTAACTTCGTACTAAATATTATTTTAATATCTTAAAAAATAAAAAGCCTACGGCAATAATAGACATCCCGTATTTTCTTGCCAAAATTTATATTTCCGTATTTCTACCTTGACATTTCCTGGAAATACAGGACACACGACCCCACATTTCTCTAAAAACCAATAAAAAAACTTTCTAACTAAACCTAAAAGCTCAAATCGACACGGCCAGGATTGAGCAAAGAAAAACATGAAACTTTTAAAATAAAACCAATGCCGCCTATCTAAATCCCCTATTCTGACATTTTAAAACTCTACCGATAAAAATAAAAATTTATTCGGTACAAAAAGACAGTAAAAAGGATTGGGAACCAGTTTTCTGTTTCAATTTGCCTTTTTTCTTTTTTTTTTGTTAAACTTTGAAAGCGTTGATGCATACAGTTTTGTTCCTTTAAATATTTGGTTTTTAGGTAACGAAAATAGTCGTCGAGCTTTACTCGTAATTTGTTGTAAAAGCTTTAGACTTTGAACAGGTTTAAAGCTTTCAGTTGTATTGTAAAACCTAAATATTGCTTATCTTAATTGTGATTTTATATAACGGTAACATTTTAAACTTTTCTAGGAACCATGTATGTAATTTTGACTAACCTTCTTAAAGGTATAGAAGTGATTTAATAGAGAATTATTGCAAGTTGCCTTATTAAGCTCAGGAATTATTAATACCGGCCTTATTTAAATAGTGCTTGTACCCACAATTTAGAGTTATTGCAAATCATGTTGACAGTTCCATTAACCTAAAAAAATGTGGGATAAAATTTTAGCTCTTTTTCTTTATTGTTTTGTGTTGTAGGGTTTTGTTTTACACAATTAAAGAAATACATTTGAAAAAGCAAGGTTTTAAGTATTTTTACTTATAAAAACTTTTCATTTTGTACTCGGCAGCCGTTCG
This sequence comes from Listronotus bonariensis, assembly GCA_014170235.1. Lineage (NCBI taxonomy): Eukaryota > Metazoa > Arthropoda > Insecta > Coleoptera > Curculionidae > Listronotus > Listronotus bonariensis. The sequence goes on along the minus strand of JACEGR010004984.1, from coordinate 4,037 downwards.
GTTTACACGAACAGTTCCGAAGTTAAAATAAGACCAAAATAAGGCACGACCTAAAACGGACATAAATAAAGCCAGACACTATTTTTATTAAGGGAGTCCTTATCCTGCCATGCATCTGCGCAAGCTCAGATGTCAAAATAAGGCCGGTATTATTAGTGCCTGGCCATATTTCACTGTGCAATAATTCTCTATTTACTTGTCACTTCCGATGTCCACTAAAATAAATATACTTTTGGCACTTTAGGGGCCGCATACACCGTTGTGTAGAAAGCTTGGCTTTGGCTGTAAGCTTGGCTGTAGATAAAAAAATATTCTTCACCGTATTATAAAAACTGGCTTAGTAACTACAAAGCTTGGCTTTATTTAAGCCGTCAAGAGCCCATGAGCGGCAGACTTTTGTTATGTTGTAAAAGCTAAATATTTGTCAGTGCATTGTCAAGTGCATAGTCTCCTCCGTGGCGCAATGGACAGAGCTTTGATCTTCGAAGCCAGAGGTCGACGGTTCGATTCCCAGCGTAGTTAGGTAGTAGTTATTTAAAAATAACGACCGTGGTGGTACTACCGCGTTGTCTAAAAGGTACTGTGAAATGCATAACTGCATGTTTCAGTGCTTGGACAACGTTGACGGAACAGGGGGAACGATGGGTTAAACATCTAATAACCCGACACCCACGGTACTCTGATATTTAGGCATATGCCTTCGTGGGATGTCAAAAAGATTAAAAAAGTGCATGCTGCCAACATAGCTAGAAGCAATGGTGGACTATGAAGCTTGACTCGTAGTGGCGTTGACGGGTACCAGGTACCAAAGGTTAATTAATTTGAACTTAACTTTCGTCATCTGGTTAAAGCAGAATTTTATATTATGTTACAGATATTTTGGGATGATCCAATGATCCGAGGAAGTGCAATATTATGTTGTTAAGCAAGATATGACAAAAAGTCTTAAATAAGAGTTAAAGGGTTTTTAAACAGGTATTTCCTAAAAATATTTCGATGTATACAAAGTGTCTCAAGAAATTTTCGATGTGAGGTTAGTTCTATTAAAAAAAAATTTTTGGACACTCTGTATACAAAAATATTTTTCAGACTACCTATTTGGACACGCTATAACTTTAATATATGATATTTTGTCATATTTTATTAAATAACAGAAATATTGGACTTTATCGGACCATAAGGCTACCCCAAAATGTTTGTCAACCAAACGGTTGAAACTGTCAAAACTTACTAAGAAAACCTCTTTTAATAGGTACCCACGTAACATAATATATATAAAATTCAGCTTTTACAATATAACGAAAGTTAACTTTAAATTAATTAACCTTTGGTATCTGGTACCTGCCAAAGCCACTATGAGCCAAACTTTATAGTCTACCAATGCTTCTACCTATTTTGGAAGAATGCATTGACAAATTTCACCTTTTACAAAATAACAAAAGTCTGCCGCTCAAGGGCTCTTACTCCATTACATTACCCATTAATAAATTTTGAAAATGAATATATTTAAAAGATATACATATATATATATATATATATATTCCAAATTATTGTGGCGGTGATTATTATACGGAACTTTAGCACCATTTAGATATCTGAAACTATAAATTAAAATTTTAAAATTATTTTCAAGCGAGCTATTCTATTAAAACCTTGTATATTTCGATATTACAAATTCCTTTTGAAATTTGATATGGTATAAATAATCCTATTAAATAAACAAACTTAATATAGGCGTATAAATAGTTTTACAAAAATTCCAAACTAAATAATTGGTAAAGCTGTAGCTATTTTAAAACTAGAAAACTTTTAATTCTCATGTTTTCAAAAAACTATTAATTGCGAAACGCAAACTTTATAAATCCGATTAAAAATCGAGGCAACCAAACTTCAAAAGCTAATACCAAAAACGTACAAACAAGAGCTTATAAAAAGCTCTAGAAAAGCTTTTCGACTAATAAAATTAAAAGTTTTTATAATGGTAATTTAATGGAATAAAAATATACACTTTTAGGGAATTTTAAAAATTTGGTTAGGGTTTTGTTGGGAACTTTATCCTTATTTTTTTAATTTATAAGTCACGAAAAAGTCTTCAAAAATATATTAAAAATTGTTGGTTTTAAAAGTTAAACAAATATTATTGCTGTACACAGTGCCGGATCAAGGCAATTTTTTTAGTGAAGTGGAAAATATATTTTGCGCACTTTTAATTTTTTCTGCGAAGAAAAGAAAAAAGAGGAATAAAGAGAGGTAAAAAACGGTCCTCACTTTTAAAATTGCGCCTTTCCTTCATCAGTTTGCGCCTCTCTCTATGTTCAATTGACACGAAATATTCAAAATTAAACAGTGAAGACCAAAAAAAAGTTTTCAACCTCAAAATTGAGCCCCTTTTCCGTCATTTGCCACCCCATACTTTTTCCTACCCCTGGCGCTAAAGCAGTAGCCTTACGACTTCACGCTTGATTCGGACTGGCCACGCACGGCGAGTTTTGAAATTTTATATGGGTGCTATGTATCAAAAACTTTTTAAAGAGCAAAAAAGGTCCTTATCCACATACATTTTACTTACTTCATTTCCTCTTCCTTGATAGCAGAAACTTTTGAACAGTTTTGAAAGAAGAAGAAAAAAAAGTCAAAATTATTTTTATATATAAGAAGTAATATAAAGAAATGGCAGATATAAATGTCAAATTAAGAGTTAGGCGCCATTTAAGAAAAAAAAGGTGTTCTTGTGGCACACAATTTTAAAGCTCCAGAAGAGTACTATATAACCCCAGAATATAAAGTCAATACCTTTACCTGCTACAAAATGGCGGAAAATTACTTAAATTCCTGATTTGGATGGCCATATTTCCAAAATTAATAAAGTTAGAAATACCTAATGTGGTATTCTCTTAAAGGTCTTTTAGATATCTTTTTAATGATGATATAATATACAGAGTGCGTCATTTAAAGAAACTGTACTTTTTGTCCTATTATCACCAATGTCACCAATAAATTCTTAAAAGAGCTTTTAGAATTGGTTCTTCGCCTAAAATTAATGTAAGTGTATCTAACTATATCAGATTTGGCGATATGGAGATCCAAATGAGGTATTCAGGTAATTTTTAACAAAGTACCAGCATTTCGTACCAGGTAAAGGTATTGACTTCAAATTTCGGGAATATAAAGTACTTGTCAGGAGCTTTAAAATGGAGTGTTACAAGAACTCCCCTTTTCATTTAATGTTTTTTTCAAAATTGCGCCCAGCTATTAGCTTGACATTTATATCTGTCATTTTCCAAAATTTGGTTTATGTTGCCTTACTAAACTCCTTAAATTTTTATGAAGAAATAGCAAAAATTCAAAGGTAGGAAAGGGAGTCCTAAATTTAGACAAGCACTGTATTACCAGGCCCAGAAGAAGTTTTAATTTACCACATCTAGTATTTTTTTAGTTTTAGGGATTTTCATGTCAGACGTTTTTGTGTTAAATGCCCTTTTAAACAAACCTTTTTATTAATTAAATACTCACAATTGCAACTGTTCGTGCGCAAAGCAATAACTTTTCCATTGCATGTGTGATTTATGTTAACAAGTCGTATAATTACCTAAGTTAACACATGCACATCATAATCAGCTGTAACGGTCTTTTAATCCTGTCAAATTAATTTTTTGACGCTACTTTTTCATCAGATTTACTTCTAGGTTTCATTGTGTAATTTTCGTTTTATTTCTGCCGTAAAGTAAAAATTATGCGTGCTTTCGGTTAACTAAATTAACATGTATTTTTTATGGCTGTTTTTATGGCCCACTAAATCATTTCACTGCGTTTTGATACTGGTAATTCGCTAAGTTAAGTACATTTTAATAGTAGGACGAATGTGAATTTTTACTTTGTGTTTGTATGGGTCTTTCAGTATAACGTTTGTAACATGCCAATTATTATTTTTTTTTTTATGTAGCAGACACGCAGTGTAGTTTTCATAAATTTCCCAAATTTAATGTAAATTTTTATCAGTAGATTGTTTTAAGTCTGGTATCTAGGCACGCGGGAGG